>WBNM01005238.1:298349-425495 GCA_013399055.1 Ramphastos sulfuratus
AAAAAAAAAAAAAACCAAAATAAACAATAACAAACCCAAACCACACCAAAATAAAAGAAAACAAAAAAACCAACACAAATAAACCAAAACAAGGGTGACAAAAAAAGGCAAATATAAGCAAATCTGGAATGAGAAAGTTACTAGGGTTAAAACAGAGCTCAGCTTATATTAGGAAGCTACAATTAAAGCTGGTGGCATCAAGGATTCATGTTAGGGCATACATGGAATAGCAACAGTAATCCAGGGGTTCAAGTTTTCACCTTATTAATTTTTATGTATAAATCCTGATGTGGTCTCAGACACTCTGGAAAGCCAGGCTGACTTGTGTCCCTGTGCCACTACAGTTCACATCAGGCATTGCTTATAGAAATGTCACCCAGATTTGTTTAATCCAACCAATTTTCTACTGTGTGGTTTTGCTCTGTGAGAGGTTATATGAAGGGGTTTTAGGTTCTGCCTGTCACAGACACTGTGTGCAGGGGAGCAAAGAGCTGAGCTGATCATGACAGCTGCCTCCAAGGTCAGAGGTGGAGTAGCAGCGGGTGCAGAGGAATGTTCCTTTTCATCATGCCTGTCAACCTCACAACAAATGAAATTACTGCTAATACCAGTATCATTTCTCCTCAGAATCTGTCACTATTTATCATTTACGCTGCCTGTAGAAGTTCTCCTTCGGAATGACCTGTGGCACTATGAGAGATAAAAGAAACAATAACTTTGATTTTCCTCGATACTGTAAACCCTCTTTTTTTCTTCAGAAGCTCATAAGAAGGACAGGGAGCTATATTAGAGGCGTTAAGATTCAATTTGCCAGCTGTCATTCATGCCATGACCCAGGTGGCTTATAATTTATTGCACCTTTGCACACGGTAGTATTCACTTTCAGCTAAGCTGCTGCCATTTAACTGAGCAGTGAGAGACTATACTTGGCCCACTATGTAATCATAAACAAAGTATTCAGATTTCTGGAAGAACTTGCTCCATGCTGTCCATCTGCAAGTAACTCTGTGTTTGCCTTTAGAAGAAGGATAGCGCTGCAAGTCTTTATTCAGGCATCCCCCTTGGCATTAGAGGGATGGGACTGTCAGCTGCTTATCCTTAAAAATGATTTATGCAAAGATTAAGAAAGGGTTAATGAATTTGAAAAACAAGAAACAACAAAAAAATTGAATAAAACAAAAAAACAACCAACCAAAAAAATCCCCACACAAATTGGATTGATGAAATAATACAACAGATGGTAGGAGGGGCATTACTTTTGTAGCAGTTGTCCAACTGCATTGGTAAACTCCTGTAGACACTGGTTGCAAAGTCAGTTAACTTATTAAGCCTTATTGAAAATTACATTCAACACTTGACACCCAACAGCTCCTCTTAACTTCCTGATTGTAGATATGGAAGGTGTATACTCCTTTCCTGGCTGTGATTTACAGCTCTGTTTAATGAATGGATCCAATTTAACTTCAATCAGCTGACAAGATTATTGCTTGGTACAGCCCATTGACTTCTGCTATGAGTATGTGACCACTTCGTAATCATGAATTACAGCAGATTTATGGTGTAGCACTTTAATTTAAGCCATTGCCAATTATGGGGAGGTGGTAATATCTTGCAGTCCTTTGATTTAATATAGTGCTGAGCACGTATCTGAACATGGGCTCTGGAGCCTATGTAGGGAACGGCGAAGTCTTCCTAGTCCCGTAGACTCCTAATATGCCATCTCTTAACAGAGCTAACAAAAACAAGCAAAAGGTGCCAGGTGACCTGGAGTGTTCTACACTGAGACTGCATTTGCTGTTAGGAAAGTTTCCTTTTCCTCTGTTAGCTGTACTTGAATTCTGTTATGTACTATGGTCTGCTGTGCCAGACACACACAAACACTTCCTTTTCTATTCAAGTGGAGTTCAGTTGCTTTGTCTTTTTCGGGATCAAGTCTTTATTATTTTTCTGCCAGAGAAAATGTCTTACTGCTGGACTTTGCCACTTCTGCACTTGGGCAGGCTCTGTAAGATAAAAGCTTAAATAGCAGATGACTGTATAATAGAGGGTCTTGTTGCAGCAAAAATAAACAAATGGTTAAGTGGTGAAGCCTGGGGGGAAGGTAATGGGATGAAGGTGTAAATAAGATAACATTAGCTCTCTAACTTGTGAACTTGCTGACAAGCCAAACATTTGTGATGGCTCTGGTGAACTTGATCCCACAAGATTACGTGATTTGTGTCTTCCCTTGAATGGCACAATTTTGACTGAAGGAAGAGTTACTTCTTCAGTAAAATCCTAGTGGCAGACATCATAAACAGGAAGTAGCCTATGAAGACTTAATCCTGTGTGAACAATGTTTTACCTGTCATTAGCTGGGATAAATTATGTTCTTTCCTCAGTACACCCTGAAGCCTTTTTGCATAAGGAGTGCAGAGCCTGCTTTCCCTGTCAGGGAGATGGGCGGCACTTTGGGAACTGCACCAGCACTCCAAAATAGACTTCCACCCTTGGGAGGTGATTACTGCACCCTTGCCATATGCCTGTGCCAGCCCTGTTCAGGAGCTTTGCCTCTCGGCTTATCCAATGCTCACTATCTCTTCAGGAAAGAAGTCCTTCCTACTGTGTTTTTTTGCAGCAACAGGGGAAAGTAGCAGGGTTTCCAGCCTGATGTACAGCTATGTTGTTTTCTCATGAGTTAAGTGGAGTCTCTTTTTTTTACCCCTGGCCTCACAAGGAGCTCAGCAGGAGAGGCCAAGACATCCCAATAGGAGGGATACCTTCTGTCTTCACACTGAGGGTCTTCCAAACTCTCTCTGGGGCTTAGTAGAGTGCAGTGGCTTGTTCCTGTGACATTCCAGGGAGCTGAAGCCCTGGCATCCATAAGATTTGGGGTGGCAAGGTAGCTTTTGCAGCAGCATCATTAATCCTGCTTGCATGAGAGCATCTCTTCCAAAAATCCTCTCTGGAGTAGATGGAACCTCCATTGCCAGCTGCACTGCAGTTAAACATTTCCTTCCTGTTCATATTTCTAATCCAGGATGTTAAAATGCAAGGTTTTAAAAAGGAATATTTGTCCTTAATAATATGTATACAGAATAGAGCATTTCACTTTTTGCAGAAATAATAAGGTTTTATCTAGTATCTGGACAATCTAAGATGAAAAAACATTGTATTGAGATGATTTTTTCCTTCTCCCCCTCCCCAGTTTCCCCAGAGGAAATCTACACTGGGTCGAGTTGTTCACATCTGTAACCTCCCTGAGGGAAGCTGCACAGAGAATGATGTCATTAACCTGGGCCTCCCATTTGGGAAGGTCACCAACTATATCCTCATGAAATCTACTAATCAGGTACTGTGTATTCGGGGTCACTGGTACTGATGTCTGCTTGTATAAAGACATAGTGACACAAAGATAGAGTCTTTGGAGAAAATATCTTTTGGGGATATTTTGTAATAGCAACTGGACTATGTGAAACCTGCTCTTGAAGTGAAGAAAAATGGCTTTGGCAGAATGAGATGATGGGCACTTCCCCATAGTCCTTGTTTATAAACCCCAGGAATCTCAATGAAGCAGTGTTGTAAAACTGTACTTTTAATAATAGTATTAATGATCATAGAATCATAGAATGGTAAGGTTGGAAGTGGCCTCAAGGATCATCTAGTTCCAACTCCCTGACAATGATAATTTTTTTAGAAGTTAGTAACTTGTTCTGCTTCTCTCAGCCATGTTTTTAGGGTTACTTTCAGCCTCCTCTTGTTCTGTTTGGGAGGTTATTGCTTTCTTAGCCATACACATGGAGCTGAACTGAAGATTGAATTGTGCTCTAGGCTAGTTCAGCTGTCCTACACTGTTTGCTAAACTGTTGTTACAGCTGTGGCTAATCCTGCAATAGTATAACTGCAGTCACAGGCTGGTGGCAGAACCATACAGGCCGTACATGCCATGGATGATCTGGTGCACGTGTGCTAAAGGAAGCTGTGCCCTTGCTGGCACCTCACTCACTCCCTTGTAATCTGCACTGGATTGTAGGAGAGCTGGTCTAGTTTATGTAGTTTAAGCCTACCAGTGATGGTAGGTTGGGAAGGCTAGCAAATCTCCTCTTGCATACCTGCAGCAGGCAACACGGATGTAGAATCCACACCCATGGGCAACATATGAGATTGTATTGTTTCCAAATGAAGTCATTACATAGCTGTGAGTGTATTTCTTGACCAGTTCAACTACAGTCACATCACATGCAGTCTTCTTGGAAATAAAAGTGCTAGTTAACATTCAGCTTTTCAAACTACCTTGTTTGTTTGTTTGTTTTTGTTATGATGCTTTTGTCTGGATCCTTGCAACTCTGCAAGACACAATTGACAATCACAGGGGTCAGTGTATGCTGCAGTGTCGCAGTTCTGCATACTGCATCTGCTGATTATTGCATTAGAAGCACCAGTGAGGAAGCGAGGGAAAGGTGATATTTTTATCTATTAAGGAAGATTGGATTCCAGGCATTTTGTTTTTAGCTCAACTGGCCTCTAAAGCTGCCTGGCTTTCATAGCTGAGCATCAGTGTTTCAGCTCCGGGGCTGGAAGGCTATCCAGTTCTGTAATATCAGGACATATTGCATGAGAAGAATCCAAATTAAAATTACTGTGCTGCCTTTTCTCTCTTATGCTCTGTATTTGTAATGATGCAATAGATTTTAATGCTCTCCTCATTTGTGCTAGGCCTTTCTGGAAATGGCTTACAGTGAAGCAGCACAAGCCATGGTGCAGTACTACAAAGAAAAACCTGCTATGATAAACGATGACAAGTTACTTATTAGGATGTCTAAACGATACAAGGAATTGCAGCTGAAGGTAAGATAGTCATTCCCAGTCAAATTTCCTGAGTTCCCATTGCATGTCCTAGGAAGAATACATCTAAAAGTCTGATTACTGATTTCTAATTAATTATTTAATATTATGGAAAACAAAGATAAATTAATGACTGTATGTTAATGATCTTTCATACTTTGATGGTTGCTTTTGTTCTAAGCTTCTTTCTGAGAGAGCTCCTCACATTGCTTGGTCTACCAAAGTGCTAGAACACAGTCATGTGTAAGATACCAACATGTCAGCAAAAATAAGACAATCTAATCTCTTTAGTCAGGCACCAAGCCTGTAGCAATGCTTCTAGTGCTTGTATGCTTGAGCTATAGTACAGTCTCTACACCACAGAGTGATGGAAGAGCTAAACATCCCACTGTTTTGATTTTCTTTTTCTTGTGAATGACCTCAATTAAAAATCAAGCTTTTGTTATTTCTTTTTTTATATCGTTAGAACAGAGCAATAATCTTTTGACTTTCTGTAGAGTGTGGGACACTTTAGATGTGCACACCCGAGTGATGTCTGAAAATCAGTACTCCTGTGAGCATATGGAAGCTTATGTAGTGCCATTTGTAATGCTAAGAGTTTGGTTTGGTTTTTATTTCACGGACACTTAGACTGGAACTGGCACTGCAGAGCTGAGAAGCTTCATATTGTATTATCTACTACAGCACAAAGTTATTTTATAAAATAACTCTGTAATGTTCCAGTTTAAGAGGTTAATGGGCCTTTTAAGAGCCTTGAGGAAAAACAAGTAACTCAGATTGGTTTGGTTTGACCTTTGGAAATGTCTCTTTCTCTCCTGTACATGTACAATAGTTTATAGAGACTTAAAGGAGCTGCCAAGAGTTCATAAACCAGGGCAGTCTGTCTTAATGTTGTACACTGAAGGTGATGGAAATAATTCATCTTAAGATGAGGCGAAATAGGAATTACCCAGGAATGTGGTAGTTTGCATACATTTCAAGAACATTTTCAGTCTTTCTAACGGCAGTTTTCAGGTCTTGGAGTTACTTTGCACAAGCAAAACCCTTTCTCTTTGATAGAAACAAAGTGCAACATGGAAGGGAGGGAATACTACTACAAACTGCTCTGAGTTCCCACATGATTATGTTGCTCAGGTGTGCATGCTCCAAGCGTTTGATAAATTGTGTGCACTCCAACCTGGAGTAGTGCATCTTTTGTAAATGAGCTTTAGTCTCAAGTAATCAACACTTCCAGCACACATCTTCCCTCCACTTAGCTTTTCTGAAGCTCATGTGTCTAAACGGAGTCTTCTAGAGCTGTACTCCAGAATGAGGTAAACTCTGAGATGAAGAGAAGGTAGTGCATTCCAGAGACAGTCTGTGCTATACTGTTGAGGGTTGGATTTGCCAATCAACAAATTGGAAATTCACCCTCCAGATTAAATTTACCTCACTTACTCAGAATTTTGGAAGTTAAATGAGATTATATTTACAAAAGTGAACTAAATATAAAAGTACAAGAGGCAATAAACATGTACAAGGTATATTTACAGTTCAACAACAGCACCAACACCCCCTTGTACAATATTTCAGCCTTCTCTTTCCCCCTCTATACAGACTCATGCCCCCCTCAGACACACAGACCCAGAGAGGCTGCATCACAACCACCACACTCTCTTTACCTTCTGCCCTTTACCTTTGCAAACCTAAACAAGAAAATCAATCAGGCAGCATGCAAGGTCACAGTAGAGCAGAGAAGCCATAAGCAAGCAGGAGGCAACCAGAGAGAGAAAAACTTAATTCAGGTATTAGAAAAATTCTTTGATTGTTTTTTCTCTTGCACCCAATTTCTAGGAAATACTCTGAAGTGAAAGTGATCAGGGAAGGCCAAGCTAGTCTTTGAAGCCTGCTACAGCATCCAAATATGGGGAGACAGTGCTACAGCGTCATGGAGTACATTTTCCATTTGTATCATTTGAAAGCTTTGATCATGTTCTTCAGATACCAGCTGCAGAAAAGGCTGTAACCACAACACTGAAACCAAATATTTCTCAGTAGTGGTATAACTGATTGATGCATGGGTGCTGTTAGCTGAAGGACAAATCACTTATATTAGCATGGAGAGTAGTGCAGCATGCTGAACAGTGCCTTTGTCTTATTTAGAAACCAGGTAAGAATGTGGCTGCTATCATCCAGGACATCCACTCGCAGAGGGAGAGGGACCTGATGCGTGAAGTAGACAGGTAAAGGTTTCTCCATAGTTTGGAACTGGGACCTGTGTAAGTCTGCAAACCTGCAGGCAGAAAAAGCATTATCCATCTGCTTCCTTTTCTTAATCTCATTTGATTTTTTTAATTGGGATTTCACTTCGGGTCACTGTAAAAATGTAAGTGGAAACAATAGTAGATGCAGGGCCTATATAATGAGATCAGATTGAAACTGCGCATGTTATGAAAACAGATGAACTATTTCCTGCTGTTGATGATGACTAAGAAAATAGGCCTGGCAATTGATGAACACAAATATGAGGCCATTCCTTTTTTTTTCACCCTTGAGTGAAAAGTGAGGGATGGGAGTTCTGAGAGACCTAGAGGGAAGGAGCCCATTCACATTACAATGTAATTGAGTATAATTTTGTTCTGCTGGCTTCTGAACCTTCCAGCAAAAAAGTCATAAAACATCTGTTTTAGACAGGTGACCTTTGTCACTTGTCTCAGAGATGCCCTGGATGAGTGGGCATTAAGGGTACAGACACTGGGATCATTGTAAAACTATTAACATGTTATAAGCTTTTAATGCTGACCCCTGATGAGACCCTTTTAAGAATGAATGAATATATTCTTGACAGATCTGTGGGGATTTAGTTAAGCTCTGTGGATATGACACTGCCTTTTCTCCTGTTCACTGTTTGCAGCTGTGCAGTGCATGTCTGTGAAAGGCCTGGGGTCTCAGGTTCACGGTACCCAAGCCTTCCCCATGTGTTTCCAGTGTACAAGGAGTTGGTAGACCACAGTGGGTCAGCCAGTTACAGCTGCTTTTTCCTCCCGCAGCAGGTATGGCACGGAGAGGCCCCGCTCTCGCAGCCCCATAAGCCGCTCCCTGTCACCCCGATCCCACACTCCCAGCTTTACTTCCTGCAGTTCACCCCGCAGCCCGATGGGAACCGGCAGGACTGACTGGGGAAATGGGAGGGAGTCATGGGATCAGTCTCCGTATTCTCGACGGGAAGAAGACAGAGACAGCAGAGAATGGCGAGAGAATGGGGATGAGAAGAGGGACAGGACTGACACATGGTTACATGAGAGGAAACATTATTCCCGACAGCTGGACAAGTTTGATTTGGATGAACGGATTGAAGGAAGCAGGGGGCACAGGGAAAAATATTTAAGGAGTGGGTCCCCTGGCTCTCTTCACCCTTTATCTGGCTACAAGAGCAGGGAAGATGACTATTACCGAAAACCCTTCAAGTCAAAATCTGACAAGTTTCAGAGGCAGCTCCAGGATTTACCTGGCAGATCAAAGAGAAAGGAAGAGGGCAAGTCAAGGGAACGCAGACACTCTTACAGCGAGGATGCTGCCAGGGAGGAGGCAGCTGAGCAGAAGCACAGCAAAGCATCCGAGGGCTCCAGGCAAAAACAAAGTGATAAGAATAAAGTGAAGAAAGCTGAAAAAGACCAAGAGGAAGATGCTGCTGCTGAAGACAGTGATGCGAAGGACACCAAACCTCCCAAAAATGAGGTAAATAGTGATGTCAAACTATATGTAGGAAGAAGGTAAATGCTGAGTTAATATATTTTCTGAAATATTTGTTGATCGGTTGTGAGTGTGGTGCTGGTGACACACATTGTTTTGCCATGATAAAATCGGGGAACATAATCTTAGAGCAGAATTAGGGAGGTCACCTTGTATCCATCTTTGCCTATATCAAGCAAGTCTGCTACCCCACTGCATTGGGTACATGGACAGAAACTCTAGACTAGTGAGAGGAAGGGGAGAGACAATTCACAACAAAACCAACTGATGACCTGCTGGTAGCATGCAGGTTGTGTGCACACAGGTAATAACTGTCCTGCTGTTCCCTCTTCTAGGTCTGCAGCATACTTTGTTTTCTCTGCATCCATCACTTCCTTCCACTACCTGTGATGTGGATTAATTTATCTGGGAATGAAGTGGTATTTTAGAAGGATGCATGTTTGCAGGACAATAAATGGAACTGGTTGTTATGCTGCTAAAATGGGGAATGAACTTTCAATGAGGAACATTCTCTTTTTTGTGAACTCAGCAGAACAATTGAGTTCCGTTAATCACACATCCCTCCCTCAGCCCTGGCAGGCGTAATTCACACAACTTCAGTGTGCTGGCAGGAATCACTTCCTGTGGCAGAACCACTGAACCACCTCACCTGTAAAATTGGGAGATCTTTAGAGCAATACTCCCAGTCTGTAAAGTGGCTGTGTTTGTGGGTTTGATTTTTCCACTGGAAAAAAGTGGAGGGAACAGATGAAGATGCCTGATCCATTCTGTGCCAGTACAGCTTATGCTCATATCCCTACTCTGTGGGGATCTTGTTACTGGCTCTTGGCCACCTTGCTTCCCCAAGTATCCCCCTGGTGATACACTGCTGCCACCCACCCCCAGGGTTGCTGGCACTGGAGGCTGCAGAGCTGCTTTGCTGTCCGGGGGTCCATCTCTAGCCTGTGACTTTGTGCTGCCGGGGACATCTTTGGTTGTTTTTAGTTGACCTTGTGTTTGTTCTTCTCACGTGGAAGCAAGGTTGGTGGAAATCTCTACATTTTGTAACTCAGCTAGACTCTGCATCGTGAAGTAGGCTGAAACATTATCTCATGCCATAGACGTGTGTCAGTGCCACCTTTTGTCATCTTTCTTCTTTGGCTGGTACTTCACTGTGATAGGTAGTTCCTTGGGAGGAGATATTGGAGGGAAATGCCAGACAGCATCCTAAATCACCAGTGTTGCACACTCCTCTGCATGTTTTTCAAGTTATATTTGAGTGGCTTTGCTAAAGACATACCTCTCCAGGGACTACTGCAAATAATTTCTTTTAAGAGGAAGAAAAAGGTTTAAATGTCTTGAACTCACACATTCACTTTGTCCCTCTTACCAAGGTAGTACCATGATTTTGTTCTTCCAAGGTATGAAAAATGCAAGCAGTCGAATTCTCAACTAATCCTACATCAGTAAACAAAACAGTAGAGGCCTTTTCAGAGTTTTAACACTGCTGCTGTCCTTACTATGTCTGAGCCAACATAACAGACGTGAGTAGAGAACAGAGTGGAGGCTGGAAGCTTTAATGAATTCACATTCTCCCCCATCTGTCTTCTAGCCAATTCTATGATATAAATTACATCTCTCTAATTTTGTTTAAATTTCTTTTTCTCGATTCTTATTTGTGCAGCTTTGCTAATGGAATCCAACTGTTGGGTCTTTTCCCACAGCCTAGCTGACTTGCATAAACTTTAGAAATAAAGAATGTGACCTTGTGAGTGACTTTGATTCCCTAAACCCAGAATAGCAACAGACTAGAGCACCACTGTGTGTTGCTATACGTGTATATGTTGTATTTATTTTAGCATGGAAAAGAGGAGCAAGTTCCAGAGGAGAGCTCACCTTCAGCTAATAAACAAGGAAAAGAATCTGGAGAGATTCTGGAAGACACGAGAAAAGAGAAGGTTGGTGACATGTTGTTTAGTGCAGCAAAATGAGTGGAAAACCCAGATTTGGTAGCATATTCTCCCAAAGGAAATTTTAAACCCTTGTGGAAAAGCTTGTAAAGGGGTTACAGAAGGAGGCTGTCTAAATTAACTTGCCTTATCTTGACCTCTGCATTAAGGGATAGCTTTTCCTGAAGTCTCCAGAACTCTTTTTTTAGTTGCTCTTTGCCCATGTACGTTGCTTCACATGCATAGCCCTTGGCACTGGCAGCTCTAAGTAACGTATGCCGAAGTGAACTGTGTAACTCTGTGAACCGTGCCCAGAAATAGGAGACACAGTCAGTGGAGAAGGAGGTGACTAATGATGTCACCTTTCCAGAACATTACCCTTAGATGGGCTATAGATAGTAGCCTTTTCTGATTGTTTCTGGGTGTAATTAAACGATGGCTTTATGGCACCCCTACTGCAGCATCACAGTCAGGGACAGCAATGTCCTTGGAATTCCTCCAGCTTCATATCTGTAGGGTCATGGGTTGATGGTCAGATATGGAAGCTGTTGATATCTATTGCTGTAGAAAACTGATCTCCTGGCAAGAACGGTGTCAACTCCCAGAGTTTTCATGCTGTTTTAGGATTCTAGGAGGGGAAGTGTGGGAATGGCCAGACAGGAGGAGAATACAGATTATTAATAGATTGTGTACACGATGAGTCTGGGAGCTGAAATCTAAGCTGCAAGTGTGTCTTAAAAGAAACCTATACCCTATAATTCTAATACTTCTGAAATCCACTATTAGTGTCTACGTCCCATAAGTCTACAACTGCATGTATGAGGTATTTCAGATTATGTGCCTTGGAGTATAACTGTAAAGCTGGCTTTTCTTAAGGTCTTGGCCACCTTCTACCGACACAGTCCCTGGCAGAGGGCTCTTGCTGGTGGAAGGAAATGACTGACAAAAGTAGCCAGGTTGTCTCAATCACTGTAGGAATTTAAAGGACCTAGTCCAGCAAAGTGAAGGCCACAGTGGCTACACTGGAGTTCAGTATATTCTCATCACTGCCTCTTTCTCACCACCCTGGGTTGAAGGCAGAGGAAGGGGAGAGTTTAATTTCCTTAGAGATCACATAGCAGCACCAGTTGCATAATATTAAGTATAACAGGTTGTGCCACCTTCTACTGCTTACAGAAAAGTAAAAAGTGGGAGACTGGAGAAACTGTAGTCCCCAGAGCAGTTATAGAATCTCCACAAAGTGAAGTTTATGTGATAATTAGAAAGAAGTTTCTTGCCTTTGTGCATAAGGTTTAAAATCAGAACAGCAAGGCATATCGTTCTTTGAAACTAAAATAGGAGAGAAGTTAAGCATGGCCAGATCCAAGTTCTTGCTGGTTACTGATGTTCAAACCCCACTTTTTAACAGTGATAATCTGTAATCACTGATCTCTCAAATGTTTTACATTTCTGTAACAGGACCGAGACTGGGAGAGTGGAAGTGAGATAGAAGGTGAGACCTGGTATCCTACTAACATGGAAGAATTAGTGACAGTAGATGAAGTGGGAGAAGATGATTTAATTATGGAACCTGATATAACTGAGCTTGAAGAAATAATACCAGTTGATCAGAAAAATAAATCTGCTTCAGAAACGTGTCCCTGTATGTCAGCCACGTTAGAACTGAAAAATGATCACAGCCACTTAACCAGAACTGAAGACAAATTTGCACATAAAGCTTTAGAAACAAACTTCGGATCAGCAAAGGGCAGTGTAGCTTCTAGTGGCTGTCAGGAGGAGGAGGATGATGATGATGCTGTAACTGAAGCATCAAGCCTAAATCCGGACCCTCAGCAGAAGCCAGAGGAACTGCATGAAGACCAATCTGCTAAGGAGTCTGATCCCCAACAGAAGGAAGCAAAAATTGATAAGAGCTCTGACAATTGCTTAGAGCCTGAAGATCACCATATACCTTCTGTTCATCTGAAAGAAGAGACTCTCCATCTCCCTGATACATTTGTAGACCACTACAAACAGATGGGATCACAAGAAGCTGAGAGCAGAGAAGTTATGGAAATGCTTGTTAAAAACACTAGTGAAGAAACAAGACAGGGAAGCCAAGAGTGTCCAGAGGCCAAGGGTAACTATTGGTTTTTCTCTTTTCAACCTGCAGAGCCTTGCATGTTTTTCTCTGACAGTAGACTGAAAATTGTTGCTAACAAGAATAGTGTTGCTAACAGTGTCAAGCCTTGTCCTTGGTGCAGCTCAGTAGAAGAACCCCAGTGCCTTCCCCAAGCTAAACCATTAGAGGCTTTTAGCTGAATAGTGTAAAGGAAATATGATAAGCAGCTTGCAAGCTTTCTGAAAGGCATAAGCTGCTATAATTGTCACGTCAAGGTTCACATGAGTTTAGTCGCACTCTTTCAGTGCCTTGCTAAATTTATTTGGAATTGTCAATGAAATGAGTGACAGTCTCTGAAGGTCAACAGAAAAGTATCTGTAATGTCTGGCTGGCTCCTGGACAAGGTGGGTATTCTTACAGGCGGTGCTGAAGTGTCAGTAACATGGAAATCATCCCTAGATTGTTGCTTCTCAGTCCCTGTTCATGTAAATATACGTCTTTTGTCAGGACTTGCTTTATCATCTCCACTTATCTACCACATGCTGCCTTTAATATAACTGATAGGGCATGCTGTGAGATGCTGCCAATAAATGTAATCATAGCTGCCTATTAGTATTTTAGCTGTCAGGGGGGAAAAAAAGAGATCTTGAGTGTCTGAAAGTGAGTTCAGCTCCTCATCACACTTTCAAATGACACTTGAGCAAATGGGCTGTTTAATGAAGGGAAGTGGTAAAAAGCATAGAGTATGTTGGCCTGGAACACTTCTTTTTCTTGCTACTCCTGCAGCCCATGTGATGGTGAGAAGGTTGTGAACAGAAGATACTGGGAGATTTTTAAGGGTGCAGTTTTCCCCAAGAAAGTGCTGGAACATTAAATATCTGATTTTGAACTAACTTCTTCCTCCAGGACAGATTTGAAACACTCTCTCTCGGTTTTCAATCCTTACCTGTTTGGCCAGAAGACACTTTGCCACGCTTCGCATATTTGCAGATAACACTGCCATGCAAACTGCCTGGGACTGGGGATGGCAAGGTTGGCTCCCCTGGGCTGCCCACTTCATAGGCAGACAGATGATGAAAGAGTTGAGTATCCCAAGAGCATAGTTACTTTGGTGTTTTCAGTATCTCAGTTTTCAACTTGCCAACAGGGAGCCTGGAAGTTTCTGCCATGAACTCAGTATCTGGGATCTGCAGGGCAAGGCTGTAGGCTCTTTGCAAATGCAGCTGCCAGATCAGAAACCAAAAAATCCACCAAGTGGGACTTAAGTTGCTAGAAGTGCCCTGGGTGTCTTTAGAACGAGCTGAAGCTTGCAAGTTTTCCAAGATCTCTGGTGCAGATTTGGAAACCTGGGATAGGCTTCAAGTGAACTTGAGAGCTGACCAGTCAGGATTCTATATTTCATTTCTTTTAAATCATGCAATAGACATATTTAAAACAATGAAGAAAAATTCTTTCTCACAGCCAAAAATTACAGATCTTTGAACTACAGACTTGAAAGGCAGGAAGGGTTTGGTTTGGGCAAAAATATATTTGTTTTATGAGAAAATATATCCCTTATCAAGGCAAAATTTGCAATGCATTAGAATTTTGCCAGGGTAAAGGAACCAGTTCTTTGATGTGAGAACTGAAGAACAGGAATCAGACCAGTTTATCTTTAATTCTGTTGCTCTGTGATAACAAATTTCTCTGTTTTAATGTAAAAGCAATTCACATGTTGAGAAGGGAGAGCATCTCTTCTCTTGACTGGCTTTATCTGCCTCAGCAAATCAATCCACTGCTTTCCACACCTTGATTCTCCTGCCTATGTCGATCAGCAGGGACCAACCATCCCGTCCCTACTGGCCAGGAACCAAAACCTTCAAGTGCCCAAAAACCATCAAGCAGAAATTATCCCTTGGAGAGCTAAGGGTGGGAGAAGTGTGGCTCCAGGGAGAAGCTGGCAATGGTGTTGTAGAAGTCCTACAATAGGAAAGTTTTGTCTGCAGACACAGTCTCCTTAGGCAGTTTGGAAATTCGTTCCTACCAAATCCTGCTGACCCTCCCTTTCCTACATGCCCTGCATTATCCCAGCTCCATCACTGGTCATGCAGTACCATACGTGGTTACAGAGCTGCAGTTGGACCGTGTTTGTGCCAGAGGCATGTATAATGTTTCAGATCTATTTGAAGATTAAAATATGAAAAAGAGAAAACATAAGGAACATGAAATTAGAAATGGGAAAATGATCTGCTGGGAGAAATAGGGGTGGCTGCACAGGCAGGGGTGACAGCTGTTGGAGCTGCCTTGAGCAGGCCTCTGATGTGAATGGAAGAGCATTTTTTCCAGATTTTACTTTATTTATAGATATACCCAGAAAGTGTTCCCAAGAAGCTTATAATCATCTCTTTCAACTAATAAACTGTTTTCATTCAATGCGTTTATTCATTTGTTAAGCAAATTCTAGGTACCTGGAAACGAGATCTCTGGAATACCCAGAGGGAGACGCTAAAAGGAGGCACTCTCCGCCAGGCTGGGAACAAGAGGATGTCTTCACCGAGCTCAGCATTCCCCTGGGTATGTTTGGCCACCAGCTGCAATACCTAGAGCTTACAACAAGGTGTCACTTTAAGGCTACTTGCTATATTTTTCAGAACATATGTGAAGAGACTGAAGGAACAGGCCATGTAAAGGGGCAGATGTTGAAATAAATGGGCTTTTGATTATAAGATCATTGCTAATTTCATTCCACATGAACAGCAAAAGAGGGCCTCTAATGTTGCTGAATGAGGTGAAACAAATTCCCTTGGACCATGTATGAAATATAGATGAAAAATACTTAGCAATTTAAAAGCCTTTATCATTAAATTATTGCTTATACATTCAATATAAGCAAAAGGCTTGATTTTACTCTGTAAACACTGATCATGAGTAAAACACCTGAAAGAAGTACATCTTAAAGAGCAATATCTGTAAATTAAGCATTAATTTACTGCTAATAAGCACTGTTGCTATTCTAGCCCTTGAAGTTACACAGTGAAGTTTCCAGTCACTATTATGCACAAGAATCAAAGAATTGTCAGGGTTGGAAGGGACCTCAGGAATCATCTAGTTTCACCCCCCTGCCATGGGCAGGGACACCTTCCACTAGATCAGGTTGCCCAGAGCCACATCCAGCCTGGCCTTAAAAACATCCAGGGATGGGGCTTCCACCATCTTCCTGGTGAACCTGTTCCAGTGTCTCACCACCCTTATCGTGAAAAACTTCTTCCTAACATCCAATCTGAATCTCCCCTCCTCTAGCTTGGATCCATTCTCCCTAGTCCTGTCACTACCCAACACCCTAAAATGTCCCTCACCAGCTTTCTTGTAGGCCCCCTTCAAGAAGGTACCTTTAAAAATATGTATAATATCAAAGAGAGAAGTGGAAAATGTATTTGCAATGCACAGGATTTTAAACTGCAGCTCAGTATGGCAAAAGGAGGCACATAAGAGAACAATTCAGTCTTCCTATCTATGTCATTCAACTGAACAGCAGCTTCTTTCCTTGAAAACAAGTTCACTGTGGAGGGAAAGGGTTTCAACTGACATTTTAATGTAATTTAGAATTTCTCAATAGGTGTGGAATTTGTGGTGCCTAGAACTGGGTTTTACTGCAAGCTCTGTGGACTTTTCTACACAAATGAAGAGACAGCAAAGACAAATCACTGCAGAAGTACTGTTCACTACAAAAATCTTCAGGTAAAAACACCCTTGAACTAGCTAACAACTACCTCATGGAGTGGACTGTGCATAAGATAGATGATGGTACAAAAAAAAGTATTTTTAATATGTGGACAGAATTCAAATTAAGCAAAATTACAATCAGAGAAGCTTTTCAGTAGTTACAAATATACACAGACTAATTTCTTACTTCGAGATCCTTGGAATCAACTTCAGGGTCATAAATAACATGGAGTCAGGTGATAATTTGAAATTCTCATCTACATGTGGTCCTTGTTTCTAGCACAGCATGCAACTCAGATCTTTTAACTCGCTGTTCTTGAGGGTCCCAGACATTTCTACCACTGGGAGTGAGCCCTCAGCAGCCTGTCTCATTGCAGAATTCCAGGCACATTAAGCATGCCACTTGTTTAATAACGTTGCCAGACTTACTTTTGCATTAAGTGAGTTTCTGCAGCATGTTTCAGCTCGCAGCACTTTGTGATGCACAGGCTCGACGAGGCATTTCCTCTGACCTGCTGAAGTTGCCTCCCTGTGGTACAGAAGAGTGTGGTAGTTCAGCCATGCAGAGCTCCGCTGCTGAATAAGTTCTATAGGGACGTGCAGAAGCATGTAATTACTTATACATACCACAAGCATATCAGCACTTGGAAACAGCACACAAAGGCCATGAGTGCTTGCAGCTCAATCACAAAACCTCGCCTTTATCACTATGCAGATGCACGGTTGAGAGTGTCAGTCGTGAGAGCATGAGTATTAACTGCTCTGTGCTGAAGACTGCTCAGAGGAGGTCACAGGATGTTAGGGATTGGAAAGGGAGCCTTCTGGGGATCATTGAGGCCAACCCCCCCTGCCAGAGCAGGATCCTATAAGCTAGCGCAGGTCGCACAGGAGTTCATCCAGACAGGTCTTGAAAGTCTCCAGAGAAGGAGACTCCACAACCTCTCTGGGGAGCCTGTTACAGTGCTCTGTGAGCCTTACAGTAAAGAAATTCTTCCTCATGTTGAGGTGGAACTTCGTGTGCTGTAGTTCACATCCATTGCCCCTTGCCCTATCACAGGGCACAAGTGAGAAGAGGCTGTGCCTTCCCTCTTGACACTCAGCCCTCAGATACTTGTATACATTTATTAGATCCCCTGTCTTGCAGCCATCACAGAAATAGCTTTACTTCTCCTCTCCTTGAGTCCCTGCCTCTGTGCAGGTTGGTGTGTACACTGTGGGTGGCACTTGTTGGCATTCACATACTCTTAGCAAAAGTCATGAAAGAGCAAAGCAAAGCTGCTCCTTCTTTCTCTGTTCCCTCTGCCAGTAAATGCTGGAGCTCTCCTTCTCTTCCAGTGGCAGCGATCTGTCCCTGGGTGCCTAGTAGGCATTAAGCTTTTCTAGTGACATTCAATGCCAAATAATTTCTTTGGGAGGATTTTCTTCTTGGCTTTCCTGAAGTTAAATAGCTGTAATTACACAAAGGCCTCTAGCTTTCAAACACTGCCTACAGAGCTGTGTTGCTTGCTAGTAATGGACCCTCAAAGTGTAAGCTGGAAAAACAGGTGCCCAGTCTTCATGCCTTTTTTTGCCTCATACAAAAAGTTCCAGAGGGATTCACCAGAGGTGGCACCACTCAGTGTGGGTGGTGTATCTCATGGGAGAAACTCATGCTAAAGGAGATTGCAACTCCAGCCCCTACTCCTGATAACTGGTCATGTGGGAGAAGACAGTTTTTGTCAGTTTCTACGTTTTGTTACAATCACAGGGAAAAAAGGTCCACCTTAAACCGAGTCAGTGTGGGGAAAAAAAAAAAAAACCAAACACCTCTTTTTCTCCCTATTAAAGTATTTCCTGTGAGCACTGTGGTAGATATCTAACCCTGACTAGAGATAAAGAAACAAAGACCACAAAAGCTGTTAAAATTAAATCTATCAAATATGGTAATGAAAATAGACCGTTCTATTGAGCTGTACCTCTTACAGTACTAAATGAAAGACAAATCTCATCCAACTTTTGCCCACTCAGGTGGAAACTCAGCAAATTTCAAACCGTTGCTCTGTATTGCTAGAACCTTTTTAGTTGCAAGAATGGTTGTTATTGTTCTCTGCAAGAAATGTCATTCTTCTCCTACCATGATGTAATTAACTGAGTCTATACACCAACATAAGAATATGGACTCTTAACTTGTGCTGTATAGGAAGCTGTGGGACTGCTGCCGCAGACTGTCATTCTCTTGTCTTGCCTATATGATAAATACTATTGTCCAATGACAACAGTGTTGTCCCAAGTGCTTTCATGGCTATGAGTCTTTTACAGTTGATTTGGTACTTGTCTTTCATGTGATCTCCTTGGAGCCATGTCCAAAATACATGTTCAGCACTTGTATTTAAATGCAAACCTAAACAGATTTCCAGTTTTCTTAGATTCTTAGATTACCAGTTTTCTTAGATTACCAGTTTTCTTCCAGAAGTCTTCCCTAGATCATGACGATTTTGTCCTGAAGTAAAATAATCAATTTCATCTGAGTATGGTGCCCCTCAAAGAACCCCAATTACTGAAAAATAATCAATTGTTTCTTTGTTAGCCTTGCAGCCTTTTTGTAATTTTTCCATTCTCTTCAACTTCATAGATAATTTCCCCAGGTGGCATTTGTATTTACAGATTCACTGCATTTCCATGTCAAAAAAATCCATCAGTTGGTCATCCCTCTCACCACTACCACAAAAAGCTGTTAGATTCATCTGCTGTTAAGCTACCTTGGCAATTCAGTGCAGTTATTTTGTCCTATTCTCCACTGCCTTTATGCAGGGTTCATTAAAACTTGTATTTAAATTGGAAAAAAAACCCAAACCAACAACAACAAAAACATTCCCTTGACTGTCATTTCACTATAAATTAATCATTATTTTCTATGAACTTCAAAAATGGTGTTTGTGGTACTCATGACAGCTAGAGGTGGTGGATAAACCTCAGTCTTATTTTGGTGGGTAATCATTAAGACCCCACAATGCATATGTTACCTGATCAAATGTCAAGCATTAGTGATTTATTATAGTTTGCGGTGTACAGATCACTTCTCCCAGCCTTTATGGAACTTTTATCTCTGTATACTACTCTAACGTTTACTCTGGCTTTCTGCCACGTGGAGTTTTGTACCCAGGGATCAAGACTGAGAGTTGTGTAATTTCTGCAGCTAAGTCTCTGCATTCAGAGTAAGCAGCCTGCAGTTGTCACTTTGTCACAGGTATTTCATTGCCATTACTGACTCCCTTTCTGATGTACCTATTACATCCAAAACCTGCATTTATGTGAGACAACCTGACAGTCCTAACACGGTCCTTAGGTTTTTTGTTTTGACATCCACTTCTCATTTCACTTCTTTGTCGTGAATGACAGAGTAAAATGTACTGTGGGAGAATCCTTCAATTTTGCAGTGATGTCAGATGGTCTTTTCATTACAAATTAGAGCAAATAATGAGCTAGAAAAGAGTTTTGTGGTCCTAATCATGTGTGGGTCAGTCACTCTTCATGTAGTAATGTGTAAGTCATTAATAAGAGTATCTCTACATTATTATGTTGGAATTTCCCATGTGTCTTTCCACACTAGCTGCTGCTGAAAAAGCTTCTTTCCATCCATTTCTAGGTCTGTTGACCTTGAATGAATACTTTGCACACTATTTTCAGACATACACTGCTTCAAATGACAGACATACACTGTCATTTTGGGTGCAGCTCTGCCAGTTAAGAGCACTGCCACAGGGCTGAAAGCCTCACTAGCCATGTCTGTACTTTTAAATCACCAGAAGGCTTTATCTCGGAGAAACACAATAAATGTAAATACTCTAGCCAGACTGCTAAATTCTGTTAATTATTACTGAGTTTGATTATTCCCTTTTAAACAAATGTTCTTATGCAAAAGGTAGATTTCTGAACAGGACATGCTGAAAATGTGCTTTATGTGCTTTAAACTGTGACTCAGAAACCACAACTATTTTCTGACACACCAGCCTTATACTAGCATAAATCAACTGACGCGGTAGAGTTAGCTTCAGTCCTGCAGTGTATGAGAGTAGGGAGTCTGCAGGGAGAAAAGGTGAGGTCTAGATACACAGGCTGATGGAGAGCTTCTGGTTCTGTCACCAGTTCCTGATGTAGCACAGGGTGAATCACTGAACTTACAAGTGTCTCCATGTATTCACATAGTTCACCTGGCACACGTATATCGTGGCTTTAATTTTCACCAAAATAGGGCTTCTGTGTGCTTTCTTCCCTTTTGAGATGCTGGGAGATTGTGAGAACTCTGAAAAAGCTTAAAGAATCCCACATTGAACATTTTCAGTTTTGGCAATGATGCTTTGTTTTTGATGTGATTGCAGAAGTATCTATCCCAGCTTGCGGAAGAGAGCCTGAAGATGAAGGAAGAAGGCAGTCATCTGCCTCAGGATGACACTGGCATTGTTCCTCACTTTGCAAAGAAGAAGCTATGATGCGGATGAACTGGAAGAGCTATGATGAGTGAATGCTGATACTTTATTTTTTTTTTATTTTTATGATATAACTGTCAATTTGCACTGTACAGAGGAGGGGAAATAAAGAGCATGTTCCATGCATCTATGCCCGGAGTGCCATTAAAAACCAAAATGCCTGAAACTGTTTCCCATGGTGAAGCAATGCTGGCATATCTGTAAGAAGTGGAGCAATTCTTTCTCACACTCTGCGTGCTGGGAGTGGTTTCCTAGATTAAATCTGAATTCTCAGGGATTCTTAAAGTTTTAATTCTGATGTGACACATCAGGTCAGGCAGAGTGTTTAGAAGCACTCAGCATCCTTCAGTGGACACTGGAAGGAAAAGAGATGTGACTATAAATAGGCTTCAGTGTTGCTTAAAATACCTTCAGCCATTTCACTCATTGCTCCAGCGAAAAGTAGCATTTGCATAGGACATCTAGAGCCATTGTGCTAAAACTAGTCTGTAGATGGCATACTATAAACCCCATCGGCATCCACCTTCGTGTGTCTCAGAGCTTGGTGAGATGACAGAATGTTTGTGTTGTGAAGCACTGACTGTACACTGACTGTGTTGTACGAACGCAGGGGGAGCCACAGTCTGTCCCAGGGACCTTATAGCCTGAGCCCAGCGCAGCCAGAGCAATTGGAATACACCTGCTGACAGCCTGCCTGGGTTTCAGCTCTTTCCATGGTGTGAGCAGGATGCTCTCCAGGTACCATTTTGTTTGAAACTCTTCTTTTTGATAATTCTAAAGGGTGCCAACTTTGAGTCTTACAGACTTGAAACTCTCACAAGAGGCTTTTTAAAGTGCCTAATGTTTGGACCATGTCTCTTTAAGACATTTTCTTCGAGATCCTTGCTTTTGGGGTCTTTTTGTTTTCTTTCAAGCTTGCTTTCTCTCAGCTTAGTAGTATTGAATTTTCCTGGTTTTCATGGAAAGATGCCAGACTTTTAATATTGTTTTTGTATTTTATTTCCCTGAATTTTTTAAGGCGACTACAACAACTGATGGCTCACAGAGTGCTGCACTGAGAACACAGGATGCGCCAGCAGCTCTGGCATTACTACGAGCTATTGTTTTCACACAGTTGTTGCTTAGTACTTTGCAAAGTCCCTTTGAAATGCAGTGTACAAGTTTCTGGTCCATTTCAATAGGGCTTTGTTGTAGTAAAGTGAACACGTATGCAAACCACTGCCAGGATTGATCCCAGAGTCATGCTTTTATAAAACACCCCACGTGATCTAGGCAGATGAGGATTTGCAGACGTATTTCCGTTCTTTGCCTGACTCTAATAGTCATCACAGTATGTTCTGTAAAAATTGCTGGTGCTGGATGTCCTGTTGAGATGTTGTGCAGAGAAGATAGGTTTGCCAGAAGGTTCTAGCCATCCCTAAGAATGACGTGGATGTCACAAAATATTGCAGTGGCTAAATTGCCAAAACTGCTTCCACCAAAGTATTTGTTCCATTATGTCTTATGCCAGCAGCCATGCTCATTCTCTGAAGTACCCTGAAGTAACCACACAGTGTGTCTCAGAGGTGCCTGATGCTGTTGCCTGGAGTCCTCTGCCATTTCATAGCCTGTGCTTTCCACTCTTTTTCACCAGGGGTGGGTTCAGATTTCATATTTGGAATTCTTGCTTCTTGCAAGCCAAGGGATTCTTTGCATCCCAAATTCAGACGTGGCCAATCCAAAAGAGAAGAGGAAATGAAAAACATTACAGGCTAAATCCTCCTTTGTCCAGACTTGAAGTATGTGAAGACTTGGGTCCATCTGTCATATAAATCAGCTTTTGTTTGTTTGTTTTTCCCTCTAGGAAAACAATATAACAATAACACTGCAAATCAGGTATTTTTCCTTCAAGGGTTGGTTTTTTTTTTTCCTTTGACTGTTTGTTTTCCACATTGCAGTGAAATTTGAGCACAGGGCTGTTAGGGCAGGAGTTTGTATTGCAAGCTGTAAGATTACGAAAATAGCAATAAAGATTGTGCAATTGTCTTCTAAAGTACAGCTCTCAAGCTGGCCATGTATCATCTGAATATGAAGTTTCCTTCATGCCCTTCAGCACAATCTGAGCACAAGGGAAGGAAATCACTACAAATGCAAGTATCAAATCTTTGAAGCTAACCTTGCTATCAAACTGTGGCTCTCACTGGCCTAATGGGAGCTTGTTAGACCATGTGGTTAGGCTTAATTGGATGTGAGACATAGCTGACTGTATATCAAAGTCATATGCCTCCAGCAACTTTATCCCCAGGTAACCTCAAATGAGAAAAGTATCACTGTTATTATTCTTTATTTGTATTGCAGTAGAAAATACAGGTCCACTGCCTTTATTATAGGCACAGCACAAATCCACAACAAAGACTTTCCCAGGCCAAAGAGTTTAAAATCAGACCTTCTGAAAACAAGACAACAGGTGGATACAGGCAAGCAGGGAAAGCAGTAGGTAACCATGAGATTTTGACTGACAGCAGAAAAATAATTAAAATGAGTGTTTACCCAGAGGCTTACCTTTGGATTTACGGGAGATGATTCAAACTACTTTTCCCCCTCCTCTGGTTCTGAACCAGGTTCACTCCCATTATTCACAGCTTGCATATTTAACCTTTTTTTTTTTTTTTTTTTTTTTTTTTTCCCCTTTCTGGCCAGTTGCATTAGACATGCAAAATCCCTCCTTGAGAGATTGGGCCTTGATATCCTTTAGGCCCTGATAACTTTAGTTTTGGTCTCCATCCAGGACTCCAAAAGCTGGAGTCTTGACCAAGATTTAGCAGGAACTGTCCTGGCTCCAGATACCTTGTTTGTGCTGTGGGTGCAGGCCCTTGCTTGCTGCTGAGGAAGGAGGAGGCCCCAGATGGCATCTCTGCCATATGTAGTTTCCTCTTCTGGAGGTAGATGACTCAGAGAAGTGATGCAGGTACAGTGCCCAACCCTGCAAATGTGATCAGACCCAGATGCATTTGTAGAAGTGGTTTGGACACCTTGTACCTTTGGGCTCTGTCCAGGCACAAAAACAATCTGCAAAATCCTGGGTACAGCCAAACAGGCAATTCACCTTCTGAGAATAAAACTCAACATTTGAAAACAATTAAAAGCAATCCCAAATCTGAACTAGCTCCTAATGATCCCTGTGATTAGTTTTCACCCTGATGCACTTTGAGAACTTGGAGATAATCTCCTTCCCTCTCCAACCAGGCCATCATGCAATGCTGACAGGCACTCAACTCCTCAATTTCTCTCCACTACCTATTGTGCTGAGGAAGATGGCCATTGTAGGCAGACACTTACCTTTCTCAGCTTGTGTAAAAATGCCTTGTTTCTTCTGGTTTATTGTATTTTAAATCTTGACTTTTTTTTTTTTTTTAGCTAGCATAATTCATCACTATAATCCACGCTGTTTATTAATATGAGTGTGTATATATATATATATATATAGCACAAAGCAGGCTCAGGTCTAGCCAAACAGATATTGATATTTAAAAAGAGGCTTCCTTAATATATACAAACCATTTCAACCAAAGATTGCACTTTTTTTAATAGGGACTATGTTTTGGTGGGGTTGGTTTGGTGGTTTTTTTCATCTTTGTGAAATCTGTATTGATCTCCAATAGTCTTTATTGTCAATCTGCAATTTGCTTTCTTTGAGGTAAAAAATAAAATAATTAAATACTTGCCCCATAAGACTAGACAAAGTTTCACATTGGCTTTAACACTAAATTAGTGTTAGGCTGGTTATATTCAGGGTTTTTCTATTCTCTAAGGATTAAGGCTGTGATTTGTTGAATTATACTTGAACTGGACCAGATGTACTATTTATTGAGCTTATATAATCTTGTTAATTTAAGTTTTGGCTTGTAAACAGTTGGAATTTGTTAGTGCTTGTTTCATTATGTAGGAACTGTCACCGATATTAACTGATCTATGTAACTGAATGCAAAGTGTTTCAATTTGTGTTTCTTAAAAAAAGAAAGATTTTAATAAAGAGAATTATAAAGCATATACATTGGTGGGCAGTTGTCCCAACAGCAACATGCTTCTAGCTTCCCAGGGGATCTGTTAAAAAACAAAAATAATAAAAGATAGTTTGGGAAGTAAGGAGGAGGCTAGAGGCCAAAACATTGACTCCTAAATATCATTCCTAGAAGCCGTGATACTTACCAGGTAGCTCCTGCTGTACAGATTGCCAGTGATTGCTGTTGTCTGGTATTGAAGTTGAAGGGAACACATCTGAGGGGATCACTCTGTAATTATGATTAGTGGTTATCAGCCACTTCTTTCCCTCTAGGTATGTTCTCACTTCCATTTTTCTCTTTATTTCTGAATGAACTGGGCAAGCTGTCTGTCCCCACTGGCTTTTCTCTGTATCCATCCAGGTTGTCTTCTCATCCTTCTGAAAGCTCCATATTAAATCACTCCCAGCCAAGCACCTTTTCCACCTTTTCTCAACCTAAGTTCCCTTGTTTGCCTGTTTCCTTTGTGCTCTCTATCTGTCTTTGCTGATTTTTTTTTTTTTCCTTTTCAGCAGACTGTCCTCCCCAGTGCCCTCCCAGCTCCACAGGGACCTTTCCCACATTCTGGCCTTGTGCCTGGCTCATCTCCATTCCCACCAACTGGAGCTCCTGGGAGAATATATTCAACCTCAGCCAGGGTGAGGTATAGATGTGCTTGCAATAAATATTTAAAGAATGCAACAAGGACAAAATCTCAGAGGAAACTTCACCTTCAGCTTTGATGAATTCACTCAGTGGAAAACAAAAGGAGGAAAACTGAGCTAAGGCAATGTCCAGTTTGTATGCAAAGTAGGGCTTGGGACACCATCAAAGCTGTGCCTCCCATCACTTGGTGGGGAAGGGAAATGGGTCTGTCTGCCCTACTGAGTGGCCAGGGAAAGGAGTCATGGGCAAAAAGCCCAGCACTTGGGGTTTCCGATTCCTCAATTCATTACATCAGTGATCTTGCATTTAAGTGACTGTTTTGCAGCTGAGGCATACAGGTAATGTATTTTAAGCACAAATGGTTTCAGTTCTTCTCTCCCGGATGTACTGAAACCTTCGTACATGTGATTTTGATACCATCTCATCAGAGCTGTGAATCTATCTCACTCTAGAAATCAGGCAAATTGATTTTGTGGGTGTTAACCGTAATTAAAAAATCCAAGTCATGGTATTCAAAATGGAATGACTTCCCACTTCAGATTTTGTCACCCTCCACTTTCTTGGTGGAAAGGGGAATTCAGGTATGAAAGATTTCACAAGTGAACACCAGCCCACACCCAAATACTAAACTGGCCTTTTGACAGAAGGCTGTGACCCAGCTGTCCTGCCCAACCCACAGAGCAGACCAGGCCAAGGGGGCCCTCCCTGGGAAGCTGACCAGGAGGGAGGTTGGGAGGCATGCAGGGACTCAGGAGCAGTGTTGCCTGCTCTGGGTCAGGTGATGCGGAGCTCGGGCAGGGGACATGCTGTGCTCGTACAAGCAGGGCTGGGCTGATGGGCAGCTGTGTGAAGCAGCCTCCCTCCCTCTGCTTCTCCCTGCTGATGCAGCCTGGGACTCTGCCACGTTCGTGCAGGTGGCAGCGAGGGCAGCCCAAGAGAACAGGTTTGCCTTTGCTAACTTGTTTACATCTGACTCCACCAACCTCTGCTTATCTATGTCAATAAATTAAGTGTTCCTCATGTGCTTGGCTTGCCTGATGCAATACTGCAACATGAAGTTGTGGGAGTATGTGGTAGGTATTTGCAGAGGAAAAATTCCCCTTTTATGGAGAAGATAAGGACTGGACAAGGACCAGGAATTCTCCCTACAACACCTTAGTGGAACCGGGTGATGCAGTCCTCTTCCTTTTCACAAAAGAAATATCCATAAGGATTAGTTTTCTCCTTGCAGGGCCTGAGCTGCCGTTACTGACCTAGTGACCAGGAATCCTCTCCGCCTCCCCTGGCACGTCGCACCTGCCCTTTGCCTGCCTTCAGTGGAGATGCGGTGCATTGCAGCATTGGCAGTCTGGCCACAAGCTTTATGAAACACACCATCTCGTCTAAGCTAGGATAGTCACAGCACCATGAGAACATGACTGCTCGGGTGCAGAAGTGAAAAAAGCAGAAGTAGTTTTTGTCTCCTTCCTCGATGTCTCCTTTTACTGCCAACATGAGGCTCAGGCGGGCCCTACCGGGCATCCTAAGGGTGAGCAGGGGAGCAGTGGGGCCACCAGGATCCATCTTCCAGACTGTGAATACAGTTTTCTTAAGGCTCGTCTGCACCCATTTGTATTGGTCAGCTGCAGGGTGACATTTCTAATCAGATACTCAAGGTGATTAAAGCCAGTGAGCTCTTTCAGTTCACATTGGATTTATTCTGGTTAAGCTGTCTGTTGGGAGCAGCGTTCGGCTACCTGAAGTAGCTTCATTTAAACTGAAACAGGAGCGTATGTCAAGTTTTCATTAACTGGGTCAGATTTGAATGAGAGGGCATGTCCAAAAGCTCTTTGTGAGCTAGAAAGCTGCACAGGGCAGGCTGAATTCAGCCTGCTACATGTTTAAATAATTGTCATGTGGAATCTTGGCCAGTATTTGCCAAGTACAGCAGAACAGCTCTGGGTCAGGAGGCAGCTTTCTCAGGCTGGTGCCTTAGGAACAAAAGGTTCCTGATTATAAGCTGTTCTCCACTTGTTCCTGAGCCCTGTTTGAGGACATGCATATTAGTTCCACCTTCCTTAAACATCATCTTGGTATCTTTAGAGGACACAGGAAGCATGTTTTGTTTGTGGGTTTCTTCTCCAGCTGGGCTGTGTTTGCATTGCAGGTAGCTTATCTTTGGCAGATAACAACATGTTCTTAGCAGTAAACTTTCACCTTGAGCTCAGGGGGTGTAGCCACACTGTGTTTTGCACACCTGTGCTGGGGAACTAGGAAAAAATTGCCTCTTTGTATTACTGCTGAGATGTTAGAAGTGGTTTCACAGCAGTGTTGTTGGTGCTTCGTAGATGTCCCAGCTCCCGAGACAAGGGTGCGTTGGAGGGCTCTGTGTGTGTGTGCATGAGCAAGACTTGCACTGCCTTGCCTAGACTTTGGCACTAAGCAGGTGGCAATCAGATGTACTTCACCAACATTGGAATCACAAGTAATATGGTTTTCTGATGTGTGCCCAAGTCAAATTTCTAATCCTTGTTTACCCTGTTCACTATTACTTCCCATAACATTGTAGGTATGAGCTGTGCTGGTGAGCTGGCTGAGCCTCTGACTGCACTAAGACACATACAGGAGCTGGTATTGGTGTTCCCTGAGGTGCCACAGGGTCTCTAAAAACAAGGCAGACCTTAAACAGGTGTGCTTCTAGCAGATTTGGCTTGGTAAAAAGAAAGTGTACTGAAACCAAGAGGAAGAGTAGCTCAGATCTGTCCTGGTGCTAATAGGGATCAGCGCTACTCCAGCTAAGCTATTCCAGTGCGTCTTTCCATCTGATTGCAAGTGGGAAAGATCAACTCAGGCAGGATATGCCAGATATTGGTCTGTCAAGACAGCAGCAAGGCAGACAGGATGCTGTAAATGATCCCAGAAGCCTTCACCTTCCTATTCTCTCACAAATTAGCCTGGTTGGGTGTGAGGGTGACAAAGGCTATTAGTGAGGCAGGGTAGGGATTTGCCATTGGACATTCCTCTCCTGCACCAAGCACAGAAGGAAGCCTGGCTTCTGCAGGGGTGCATGGAGACCTGGCAGTGCTATGTGTGACTGATGTCAGGCAGTGCATGAAATGGGCCCAAGGGGTCTGAAATAAACTGTTAGGTCTGTGTTCGTGGCTGCTTCCCAACACCAAGCTTGTGTCCCTGTGACCAAACGTTCACGGGCTGTGTATTGCCTGCTTTTCTGCTTTTCTTTGCCAGCAAAGGCAGATCCTGATTCACGAGCTGCTGCTGTTCATCCATCAGCATACCTCTTCCCAAACCCCTTCCATGGAGTCTGATCCCAAAACCAGCAGTGAGAGTCTGGTTAAAATGAGGGCTACTTGAGCCTTCAGGTAAGTACCTGTTTAGAACAGCATCAGATAGATGCCTAGCAGTCTGAGAACGCACTGGACTCTGCAAGTCCTGGGAAATGATTAAAATACCTGAAGTGAAAGAAAGCTATCAGAAACAGGGTACATTCACCCCAGCTGCTGCTCCATCTCTGCACTCAGGGCATGTTCACACCATGGTAAGGAATGAACTCACTTTCATTAATTACTTTTTGTCAGCCAAGCAAAGCGGGAAGTAAATTAAGTTTGCTGAAACCACCATGCAGGTAATCTAAGTAAGTGGATGTCTGCTTAGAAGCAGCAGGGAAAGTCTGTGCATTAGGAGGAGTTCATGGGTCAGATGATGCAGGAGAACTAGCACTGATGTGGTATCTTGATTGCTTGTGATTGTGTGAATATGCTTGAAGATGTGGACTGTATAATGCAAAGCAGTGCTTATGAGGCTTCTGAAGCTCACATCTGTTCTTATTTGGTCCTGGAGGCTTTCAGCAAAGACTGCCCACTGAAACAAAAGAAGAATCATTTTCCTGAAATGCAAGGGACCAAGACAGGCATTCAACCTCTTTCAGTGTCCCTCTGTGATCTTGTGGAGCCTTTAAATTCCTCTTTACCTACAAGAGGATTAATGCAGTGCAAAAGGAGTTCCTGGAGTGACAAGACACTCCTTTCTAAGGGGATGTGTGTTGTTGAGGCTCCAGGTCTTCTGTCTTCAAAGATTAATGCTTCAAGGTGAGTTGTCATAGGTTGCTAAAATAATCTTTTCCCGCTGCTTTCCTCATGTCAGCATTTCTAGAGCTCCAGTGTACTGCAGCTGCTGTTACATAAGGATTTATGAATGGTTGCAAAGTTCAAAGACACTGGCAACCTCAAGTCCCTAAAAGCCAGGAGTCAGCCCAAGCCCTGCCCTGTTTCCCAAGAAAAAGTTGTTTGCCAACTATTCTTTTCCTAACTTACCATTATCCTGAAAACTTTAGAATCTCTTTATTCATCTCCCAGTTTTTTTGAACACTGAGGTTGCACTAGTTTCATGTTTTCAAATCTTTCACCCACAACCTTGAGGGCTAAGGATAGGCTTTGCTTATAAATGAAAGTTACAGTTCCCTTGTTTCAAGGAGATGAGATTTTAGGATATATTCCCCAGAGCATAGAAGTTGTGATAAAATCACAGGAGTTGCCAGCAGTGCAGAGAGTCTCCTGTGTGTGGAAGAGGAGGCATTGGACTGCAGCAAGCTGCAGGCATCACTAGCTACTGTTGTGTTAGTGAGTCAGATCACAGGATAGTAGGAGTTGGAAGGGACCCTTCTGGAGATCATCAAGTCCAACCCCCTTGCCAGGAACAAATCCAGATAGGTTTTGAAAGTCTACAGAGAAGGAGTCCGGACAGTCTGGAGGCCAGTGACAAGTGGCGTCCCTCAGGGGTCAGTGCTGGGACCAGTGCTGTTTAACATCTTTGTCAGTGGAATCAGTGCACCCTCAGCAAGTTTGCAGATGACACCAAGCTGTGTGGCACAGTCGACTTGCTAGAGGGCAGGGATCCATCCAGAGGGACCTGGACAGGCTGCAGAGGTGAGCCCAAGCCAACCTCATGAAATTCAACAAGGCCAAGTGTAAGATCCTGCACCTGGGTAGGCACAATCCCAAGCACAAATANTGAGGTCTCCTTACTATTCTATGATTCTAAGGAGACTCCACAGCCTCTCTGGGGAGCCTGTTCCAGTGCTCTGTGACCCTTACAGTAAGGAAGTTCTTCCTCGTGTTGAGGTGGAACTTCCTATGCTGTAGTTCACATCCACTGGTGCAAGTAAGAAGAGGCTGTCCCTTCCTTCTTGACACCCAGCCCTCAGATATTTATATACAATTATTACATCCCCTCTCAGTCTTCTCCAGACTAAACAGCCCCAGGTCTCTCAGTCTTTCCTCATAAGTCAGTGTTCCAGTCCCTGCTTCATCCCCACAGCCCTCCCTTGGACTCTCTCAAGTAGATCCCTGTCCATCCTGAACTGGGGAACCCCAAACTGGATGCAATATTCCAGGTCAGGTCTCACTAAGGCAGAGTGGAGGGGGAGGAGAATCCTCCTCAATCTGTTGGACACAATATATAGCACTGTGGTTAAACATCAGCTCTGCAGGCCTAGCTAAAGAAGATAACCTCAGCTTGTTCTAGCTGCAGTTCTTCACAAAAGTGCTGCCTTTGTAATCCTCTGGATTTGCGTGCACGCTCAAGCTCTCTACCCTGGAAGCCCTGGCAGAGTGTATTTAAAAGTATAAAGCCCTCTCTGGGATGCAGAAGGAGCTGATGCCAGCCATCCACCTCCTGGAACACACGGCTGTGGCTGCTTCCAAACCCAGGCAGCTTTCAGCCCAAGTGATCTTCCTTTGCTCTCTCTTGTATCTCCTCACCATGGCTTTAAACTCAGCTTCATGCCACCTTTCACGTACACCACCACCACCCCCCGCAGCTTGACTCAGATCCCTATTGTCTCTGTTGTCAACACAGCTGTTTAAATCCCTTCCCCCAGATACCCCTGCTTTCCAGAAAGCTCCTGCTTGCCAGGGCCAGGCACAGTTCTGTGTTTACGCTTTTTTGCCAGGTCCAGGGCTGAGCTCTGATTCCTGTTTGGGCCAGCATGAGGTCAACATCGAAACGAACTTGGGAAAGTCCTCCACTTCAGCAAAGCCTGGTGCTCACTGACTGCTGCTGGTGGCTGCTGCAGCACTCCAGCCCCAGACCGACAGGCAATGCAGAGCGAAGTGAATGATTCGCATTATTACAAGTACTTTGCAATTATACAGCACCTTTTCATCTAAAGATTTCAAAGCTTTGCAGCGCTCACACAAAGTTACTTATTATCCCTGGCATTTAGCAGAGTCAGGGAACGAAGGAAAGCAGCTAAGTGACTCGCCTTAGGTCATGCAACAAGTCGGCATCAGAGGTGGGAACTCGGCCCTGAAGTGCTGACTCCATGGCTCATGACCCAGCGCGAGTTCACAGCTCACCTTCTGCTGTGCCACGCCAGCTCCTTGGGTGGTGCAGAGATGAGGGAAGAGCTGGGCCCGCCTGGAGGGTCAGCACAGCCTGAGCTGGGAGCAGCACCCACCATTCCTGAGCTTCCTTCCCTCAGGAACCCCATGCACACTACTGAGGGGCTGTTGTGGGATCTCTTGAGCCAGAGGCTGCAGTCCAGCTTGCCATGGCACGGTGCAGCCAAGTCCACGGAAGCAGGCAATGTGGTGTGTGACATAGTGTGCCCCAGGGCTGAGCAACGCCTGTGCAGCCCCCATCTCCAGCATGCTCTCTCCAGCCTGCTGGCTGCATGCACACGGGAAGACTACAAGGACCTTCCTTGATAGGAGATATCTCTAGAGATACTTCAGCTTTGATACCACAGAACACAGTATGCAAGAACTGGCAAGGATCAGAGGTGGTTTTGCTTATATCAGCACTGCTGCAGGCTGTTAATCTCCCACTTTCTGAGCTGTGGCTACAGTGAAGGTACAGCAGCACTGACTTCCTCCAGACCAAGTGATCTAAGCCTGCCAAGGAGCCTAGATATACATGCAGACACCTGCCAGATCAGAAATATATTTCTAAGATGTTATGCTCTTTGGCTGGCTCATCTGGCTGTGGTGCAGAATGCACCGGGTGCCAAACCTCCGTGTCTTGCAGCAGGAGAGATGAAAACGGCAAGTCCTTGAACACTGACATGTCTCTGACTTCCGTCCAGTGCTGGGACTTTGGGACACTGTCAGCAGGAAGGAAAGCCAGAAGGAGGGACTGAAGAGGAAGAGTGAGAGGAGAGAGGCAGAGGAAAAAAACAGATATGAAACAGGGTGAAGAGATGCAGGTAGTAGACCTCTAGAGCTCACCGGCCAGGAGGAAGCCTTGGTTAAGACTCCTGGCCCCATGTGAGGTAAAACACCTTTTTGGTATTTACCTCAAAGGGTGACTCATGCAGTTATATTAAGGAAAAAAAGTCTTTCTAAAAAAGGGCAACTTACCTACTTCTGCTTCTATACTTTGCTGCTTACTTTTGCCCTAGAAATATCAGGAAAATCCCCCTTGGTCAAGGTTTTTCTGGGAAACTCGAGATGCTTCAGGTTTTTAAATGATAGATGGTACCTCAAAATACTACAACCCTGTGACCAAGGCAGGTATGACTGATACAGCTTCAGACTTCCAAGGGGTGTATTTAAATAAATAACAGAAACTAATCCATATAGTCAGCTTTCCTTAGGATTGTGGGGATTTACATGTCTAAACTTTACTGGGATCAGACTCCAGTACTGGGGATAAAATTCTAGCTAATTAAGCGTAACCTAATGAAGTATAGAACCCAGGCAACAGGAAAATCTTTAAGATAGAAACTGTAGTTGAATGAATTTCAGCCTCAGTCAATTTGGTATAAAAGCTATGCCTCAAAAGTGAGTCTAATTTTGTCTTTTTTGAGGATATTAATAAAACTGGGAAAATATTTCTTCTGATTGTATAAGGCTGAAGAAAACAGGGAAGGAAAAAGCAAGACTTCATGGGATGGATGTTAAAGTGTATTGGGTATGGTGCAAACCCCAAACTTCTATTTTGCCTTAACTTTCACTGAGGGTGTTAATCATGTGGCTTCAGATGAGAAGGATAATGGGATGAGGGTATGGAAATGTTCACAGCCAGGAAAGAAGCAAATCTCAGGCTTTCTTCCCGCGCTGAAGGCAGAGGAACGGGCTAATCCACATGCCAGAGCTCTGGAAGAACTGGCCCAATGTCTTTAACAGGTCCCTCAGTCAGGGACAAGAGCACAGCGAGCCTGGATGGAAGAAGTGAACTGATCTGGACAAGAACAGGCATGAAGCTTTTGGCTTAATAGTATATGGAAAACTTCAGAAAAAAGGGTGAAGGAAAGGCTAGCAGAAGCAAGGGAGATAATGGCATGAGATTAAATGGGTTTATCAAACCTATTTATCTTGGGTTAGGCAAGCTGCAAGCCATTTGCTTAGTGAAGGAGATGGGGTGGATCTTATGTACCTGGACTTAGATTACACATTTCATATGGTGCCATGTGGAAAGTTCTTAAGAAAAGGGAGAAGTCATTTAGCACAAAGTATAAAGCCTGTAAAAACCTGTGGTGAGAGCAGAGCATGGCTGTCAGGCTGTAGGGCAGTGTTAAATGCCACTCCTGGAGATCTGGCAAAGTGCTTTTTAAATGAGCTTGGCATTAATGTTACTAGAGAACTGGTGAAATTGCTGATGATATAAAATACAAAGCAAACTCAGGACAAAGGAGGCTTGAGATATTACACAACAAGTAGTCAGCAGCAGAGAATAGCAGTCACAAGCACAGATGTCCGAACCCTTTCCTATAAACTAACTGGTAGCTAACACTGATCACCAAATAACTGACTTGCCAATGTAGTGAAAACATGAAGTGAGAAATGTAGTCCTGGAAGGCAGCAGGATAGGTGGAGCCCAGGTAGCAGTGAAGGCTGGGGGTGGTGTTTGCAGAGAGGCTATCTTGCTGCATTCTGCAAAGCGGATGCCAAGAGCAGGAGAATTCCTCTTCAGAAATGCTCCCAGGAAGGGAGAAAGAAGAGCTTATGGTGCAAGGGTCAGTGCACAGACAGAATAAATGATCAAAAAGAGGCATCAGGCATTTTGGTTCGAAGATTGTTGCTAACCATTTGACAGTATGGTTCTGGAATAGCCTCCCCACTGCAGTCATGCATGCAAAACATTAAATAGCTTTGAAGACAGAACTCGATGAGTTTATGAAAAGGATTATATCGCATGATGCCTGTGATAGGAGACCTAGTAGCACAGAAGTTCCTGCTGGTCCTATGAAAGGTAAATATTCTGTAACCCTCTGTCAATATAAATATGGAGCATGTGATGCTACATACACAAAAAGCAGGCACATGATTTATTAATCACAGGACCTCACTTTGTCAAATAATAATCACAAGGCAATAGCACACCTCGTTTTAATAACTAGCTCTCTAAAATCCCTCCCCCACCACCCCCTGCCCATACACGGTAAACCAATGGGGGGAAAAAAAAAAAAAAAAAAAGAGGACATTTTTTCGGAGGTAAAGGTGGCACTCTGTGTTACTGGTTGTTAGCTTCTAAATGAACTCACTGTCTGGAACTCTTAAGTCAAGCACTCCCATTTCTCTGCACATTTCACAAGTTCAGCCCTTCCCCATAAAGCATCTTTTCAGATGCGTGATTGCCTTTTGTTAAGGCAAGAATGAACAGATGACAACTGCAGCACAGAGCAGACACGCCTGGAACAGTTTTACAGTGCAAACCCAATTGTAACGCTTGTGCCAGGAGGGCGTTCTCACAAATGTGAAGACGGAAGGCATTTTGTGCAATGTGAGGGGCCAGTCCTGGAAAGCCACGATAGAGAGAAGTGGTTCGGGAAAGTGTTTATCCAAAGGCATTGCAGTGGGTGACTCCAGTTTCCATGCTTGAGCAAGCGTGAGCCAATCCTCCTCCACCTCCCAGGGGTGCCCAGCCTCGGACAGGCGCTGCGCACACATGTCGGCAGCACAGCCCCATTCCCAGCTCACCAACGGAGCTGCAGGAGGATGGTCGAATGCAACTCTAATTACTGAGCATGAAAACAAGCAAAGGTGTGTTTTAGTATCCTTTCAACTTGTAGCCGATGCTGCCTGGTGAAGAATGGGATTGCTGTGCTTGCAGTTCATTCTCTGAAGGCACCTATGCAGAAGAGGCAAAAATAAAAGTAGGCTGAAGGAAAAGAAAGCAGAAGGCCAAGAGACAGGCAACTGAACAGAGCAGATTGATGCCACGATATGATACATTTTTGCTGCCTGCATTATGTATGGAAGTTTAAATTCCAAGCGACACAGTTACAGACTCCGTTGTAATCAAACAGCACTGCTGAGGTGTCAGGAGCACAGATGCTGCCTATTGAAAATATTTAAAACAGAAAGTAAAACTTTGAAACATCCGCAGTGGAGGGCAGAATGAAAACGCTCTGCGATGATTCTAACCTCTCTGCTTTTCACAGCTCTGGTGCTGGAGGTGGGGTAACCTGCGTGAGTCACCCCAGCTAGAGCTCCACTCAGCCTTGATGAAAAGCAAAGGCTGGGAGCAAGCTGACCGGGGCAGCGTGGAGCCACGCGGTGTCTATTGTGCACTACACATGGGACGGGGGGGAAGGGCTGTTCCACGCGTTTTGGGGAACTTCAGCCAATGGATTCCTCCCCTGGGTGTTACGGGAGGGCTTGGCCAGCGTGTCAGAAAGGGAGGAGAGAGTTTGAAAACAACCCAGCAGGCTGGAAGGAAGGAAGGCGGCTAGAAGGTGATCTGCTCGCCTCCGTGCAAGCATTTTGCTCCAGGTGACCAGCGACGTTAGGGGTGGAAGCACAGCAGGGGCCTGATAGCTGTCAGCGGGTCCCCGCTTGGAGCGGGTCAGCGCGGAAAGGTCTTGGGCACAGGTAACGCCGGCACGCAGGGTGTCGGGGAAGGGGTGGGGGCATGGAGCCGCGCAGCCCATGCAGGGTGCCTGGAGCTGCAGATGGGCCAGAAACAGTCAAAAGAGGGGTTTTTACCTATGGGAGGAGGAATTTTGCTCTTCGTTTTTATGCGAATTTTAGTGGTTTGTTTGCTATTACTACGGTTGGGGAAGGAAGGCCAGGAGGGAGCACTGAAGTCTCTTCATCTCAAAGATTAACATGTGATCAGGTGCCTGTCGGGTTTGGGGTTAGAAAGGCAAAAAGAGGCAATGTCTTTTAGCAGTCGGTTTGAAACAATGGAAAAATACGGAAAATCTTTCATGCACATCAGCCCTTTTCCAGGTCACAGTGTTCTCAGAATCAGAAATTATGTGCAGGCAAAACTAGATGATATTTTCAATGATTAATAACCCAGCTGCTAGTAGAGACATGAAGCAGAAGAAAGAAAGAAAAAAAAAAGCCAAACAAAAAATCAGCCAGTGTGCTTGTGTGGAGGTCTGCTGGACGTTTCAAGGGTTTTCATCTTCTTTTGATTACTGACCCAGATTTTGGGCCTCTTGGAAATGATCCAGTCTGAAATTTTACCAGGAAATCATCTAGCAAATTTTCACGATGCTTTAAAAGGTGCAGTTGGCATGACACACTGATACAGTGCTTTATGACATCTTTTGTGCGGGTTCTGGTTACTGTTTCTGTCTCCGTGCCACCTCCTTCCTCTTCACTGAAAAATCTGTTTAAATCCCCTCTTCTGCCTTGCAGGGGAAGCTGAACTATGTTAGTAGCTAGATTTTTATTTTCCAAATCTCGGCGATGACACTGTAGTGATTTGCTTGCTGCATGCCAGTCAGTGGAGGTGCAAAGAGCAAAGCAGAAATTATTTTTTGATTGATGAGGAAACAACATCTTTCGAGGCTGCCTCAAGGCTGCATGTGAAAAGTCTTGTGTGAGCATGCTGAGCTGTGCTGACTTGAAAATGTCTGCAACTTAGGGAACGAGGAAGAGGTTTTTTTCTGTCATTTGTCCGATGGGGAAAGTATTTATCATTAAAAATACAGCAATCATGCTGCACATTCTTTTAACCGATCACTGTTGTTTTAATTCTTAAACCTAGTTTTGATGATTCATGCAGAGCTGGGCCAGTAAATGAATTCAGAGGCTCTTACATAAGGAAAACTTGGCTCTTACTTCAGCCAGAAGTACACTGATTTGAACCAGAGTTCTACGGGAGAAATATGTAAAAAAAATAATATAACAGGCAAGTCGTAATTTATGGACTGAGGAGGATTCTCTTGCAGGCAGCTGGAAGAATCCTGCGATGCAAAAGTACTAAAGCAGAAGGAATCTGTATTTGCTTCCCTCAGTGCTGAGCTGTTAGTGCTTGGGCTCTTCAGAGTGAGAAATTACAGAGTTTCAGAAAACAATGGGTTAGCTGAGATTTTAGGAGAGTGTGGAGGCAAAATACATGACAATGGAAGACTGTCATCTCAAATTGGGTGTCTGGCCTCAGGCAGTTAATCTAGAATAAACAGGGTAAATGTAAACTAAAGTAAGTCAGCAGGTTTGGAAGGTTGTGGATGGAGAAGCATGATTTAGTTGTCAGTGCTAAACCTGTGCTCTGTTAAGAGTTTCAGCAGCAGAGAAGCACCTTTTACCTGTTGGACTGCCTGAACTGTAGCAATCCTGTCTGCCAACTCTGGGGCAGTTGTGGTGTTCCCCAGGCTCCCTGTCTAAACTCCTGTCCTGTTAACACCCCATTGCTGAGAAGTAGAAAGGGTCTTGTATGGTGGGAGCAGAAGGTCTGAAATCCCTGTATTAGCCGAGAGCCACGCAAAGAGGCAATATATTATTTTCCTGATGGCTTTGCTTCAGGGGGAAAAAATAAAAAAAAGAGGAGCATATATTGTTGAGGAGCCAGGCACAGCTGTGAAGGTTCCCATGGCCGTCTGTGCTGCTACTGCACGTAGGACTCTGATGTTCCTGGCCAGGTTCTGTCACTGGACCTGTGAACACCTCTGCGTCCTCCCGCGTTGTCCCCGGGGGCAAGCATTCTCCCACATCCCAGGGCTGTCACTTCAGACCTAAGCCAGAACCTGTCAGAGGTACTGCTGTCTGACGCCAATGAGCCTCCTGAACGCGACTGAAGACGTCAGGAGCTGCTGCCCTGATGCGCTTTTGCCAGCGAACTGGCTTACGTTAAGCAGAGAAATGAAAGTTGATGGTCTGGTGCGCGCGCGCGCGCCCACTCCCACACAAGCGCAGCCGGGCGGGCCGCGGCCACCTCCCTACAGGTGTCGCCGCGGGCCCAACCGACCCCTCGACCCCTCCCCGCACGAGTGGTTTCTGCCCGCCCCACCCCCACTAGCTCTCCCGAGATGGTTGCGCCCTCCCCCTTGCTTCCCCCCTCCCTCTTCCCGCGGGCTGACCCCACCCACTGGCATTTCTGCGTGCCGATTGGCTGCAGCGGCGGACGGGAGTCAGCCAATCGGTGGCGCTGCTGACGGCCGTGTCGCTGGGGGGAAGAAAACAAAAACAAGCAGACCGGGGCGCGCGCGGCTGAGGGGGCGGGGCGGGGCCGGGCGGCAGCGGTGGTAGCAGCGCGGCTGGTAACGGAGCCGCGGGCGGTTTGAGAGGAGGCGGCCTGACCTGGCCCGGAGCGGGCGGCCCTGCTCTGTTTCCTCCCCGCCGGCGAGGCGACCCTGCAGGGTTCGTGAGGGGCGACCAGGCCGCGGGGTGGTGGCTGAGGCGCGGTTGGCGCCGTGAAGGAGCTGCTCTCTGACTGATCCCCTGGCCAGGCGGCAGCACTCTCGCTGCACATTCGTATCCGGTCCCTAGGCAGTGGCACCCGGGCTTGGCTGTGTAGCGAGTCCCGCGTCGCCTCTTCCGGTGGCGGCAGCGTTGGCTGAAGGCATATCCCGCGAGGTGCAGATGTTCCTCGGGCCGGGTGAACGGCTGCCAGGCCCGGGCCGTGTTGCAAGCGTGTGGTGGGAAGGCCTTGTGCCAGCCTTGCTGCCCCAGGCCTCAGTCCTCTGCCACGCCTCATCCTGAGGGCCGGAGTTGCTCCTGCATTGATTTCTTCCAGCGGCACGGGTTTTGTAGGGATAGCTAAATCTACCTGGTTATTCTTGGGCGTGTCTGCAGAACAACAGCTGTTGTGTGCAGGCCTCCAAAACCTTGCTGATGGGAGAGTGTTTGCTTAGGGGGAAGAGGAGGAAATCGTGTAAGCTGTGTGGGAATTCGTCAGGGATGTTTTGCATGGATGTAAGGTCTTGATAAGTTTTGGAAGCTTTTTTTCTGCAGTGTGCGTTGTTCCTAAACGTTAATTTGCCACTGTTTACCTGCTGGGGTAGAATTGCCTATTTAAAGTACATGCAGTGGTAGCGAGTACAGAGAGCTGAGTATGTTTTTTTTGGTGGTTTTCAGGGATTGAGGAAATAAACTTGCTTGCTGAAGTACTTTACTGTTTCTATCACTGACTGAAGATCTTTTACAACATTCTGGTTTCGCAGATGGTCAATACTTTCCATTTTCTTCCCATGTTATCTTTTCTATCATAAAATTCTAGGAGGGGCTTTATTCCAATGTTTTTACTGCAAATTTTCAAATTATGTTATGTAGTTTAGCAGTATAGCGTGGTATAGGTTTCAAAATACAAAGTGATGGGTTTTTTTAATACAGTGATAAATACCAGCATCCTGAAGGTCTAGCAGACCTCTTGGCTTGAGTTAATGAGAGGGTGTGTTTCTAAATTGAGAGTTTGTCTCCTAAAGAGTATGTTGACATGAACTGTAAAGCTCAGTTATTCCATCATTCTCATTATAAACAAAGCAGGGTGCTCAATCCCAGTAAGATGGCATATGGAAGTTGTGTTGTTAGTTATATTGCCATAGGTGGAGAGTTTCAGGTAGGGTCCTGTATGGAAGAAGTGTTTCTCTACTTGAAATGCAGAACTTTATTACAAATGATGAAAGTTGTGATCATTATTTAATATGGGTTTTGTTCTTTGTTTTTTTTGAAAGAGGTGGATGACTGATGGAACAGTAGGAAGAATAAAGCTGTTCTTACAAGGTAGTTTGCTTGAGATCCATACAAAAAAGAATAAATCTCTCAACCAACAGTGACTGGGAACACTTCAGAACTCCTGAATGATTGCTTGAGGTAATTCAGAAAAAAATGTTTATCTTAATAACTATGTGGGGCAGAGAGGAATTATTATTGCACAGAGCTGTTAATTGTTGGGGTTGACATTAGGAAACACAAGATCATGACAGTTTGATACTGTGCCCTAAACCAGAAGTTTCTTTGTTGCCAACGGTCTGTGATGACTCATTTGCAGTTAATAGGTCTGTGGTAGGCAAGTGGGCATAAGAAGGGAAAACAAGGAGAGAGGTGAAAAAAAAAAGAAAGGGGAAGGCTGTGCTGTCCTTGGGTGTCACAATCTTGCCACTCAACACTAAGCTGTTTTCAGGGCAGCAAAGGATGAGAAATAAGAAAAAGGAGATACTGAATTCTTAGGGGGCAGACATAAATACTAGCAGGACTGATTTATAAGAAAGTGTATGAGGAATTCTAGAGCTGCTTAATATTTTGTGTTCATGAAGGAATGATGGATGATGCCACCTCTTTCACAGCAATATGGGATGGTTTGTACAGTAGCAGCTGCTAGAAAGAGTAACAGAAAACAAGAAGTGTTCAACTTCATCCCTTGCAGGTTGAATGGTGGTTCTAAGGGGTGTTAGACTGGTGCAGAAGCACAGATGTGAAAGCTTGACAGCTGTATGAACACACACAGTAAAGCATAGGTGGAAGAACAAAAAATAGCTGGTATGAATTTGATAAATTGGTACCATTTTATCAGTATAGCTCACCTGAAGAGCATGTCTCCTGTGGATGCAATTGTAACATTGATATTGTATACTCATATAGATAACCACTTTGCAGAATGGGACAGTCCAAGTTGATAGAAGTGGCTTTTATCAACTATGAAAAGCTGCATAGTGAGGACTTTTACCCTTGAAGTAACGGCTTTTGTCCTGGTGCCTTCTTTATAAGCAACAGAACCGAACAGCTGCTAACACATGAGGGCTTAAATGCATTTGAGGGTGGTACGAGTTACACCGTTTACCTTCCCAGAAACTTCTCAGTTGTTACTGATAGTTAATTACAATTTAAGGCCTCTCTATTTTTGCATTGTGTTTTGTGAATGAAGCCTTTGAAGCTTTTTACTTTAAGATTTAGTCTAGTGCTTTTTTTCCTCTAAGCCTTCTCTGTTTCTGTTTAGGCCTTGAAAGAAAAACATTAAGACTTTACATTTCACAGTCAGTTCTGTTAAGCAGCTATGGAAGTAGAGAAGGAACACATTTATATTACCCCACCAGGTAAGTAATATATTCAGTAATTTTTTTACTTAAAGTTGCTTAGCTGACCTGAAGTGTTCTTTGTAGAAAAGTTGTATTACCTGCTAATTTTTTAATAGTACTGTTGTGTTTTGTTTTAAAAAAAAGTCATGAAACATCTACAGAAGATTTTTTTCAGTTATATATGGTAGTATCTTGCTTGATTACATGTATTGCAAAATTTGTTAAATTCATAGAGTCATCGTTTCCTTAACTTAGTCTGTAATAGTGATTCTGTTCCCTACCACCTGACTTCCAGTAGTGCTGATGTGAAGAATAAGCTCAAAAAAGTAAAATCTGTATTTGCATTTGAAAGGTACAAATTCTGCTTTTATGTAGATGTTTATCGTAAAATTAGAGGAAAGAAACAATTAAAGGCCGACCGGAAATGGACTGGCATTTGGAAGATTTACCCAGTATGTGTTAGAGACTGTCCTGAAACTGACTGTTTTGTCTGTATCAAAGATTTGTTTTATGATGGTCAGTTAACATAATTTAACGCTGTTTTTTGTGTCTTCTAAAGGTTGTGATGATCTGCACTGATGATTTTATACCAAAGATTTTTTTGGGGGGCAGAGGGAGGGGAAGCTAAGATTGCAATGCAGTTGCAGAGGCAGCATGCTCCATGTGACCTCTCATTCTAATCCAGAATTAGTTTAATGTTGAAGATAAACCTTGCTTCTCAGCCTTTGAGAATTGTATTTGGGTAATATGTGGGAAACTGCTAGGTATCTAAATTGACCTAATTTGGTCAGATGCAATTTGTGTGCAGGGAAGTACTTGCTGAATTCTTTGTTAAATAGGTAGCACCTTAAAACTTCTTAATATGTAGCAAGGAAAGCCTTAAACTTTATAGAACACTCTTACTGCTTATATATGTGCATGTATATGTTACATGATGTAACGAGAGGAAGCTAAAAGGAAGATCTGCATAATTCTCAATGTGCTTTTAATAAAATTAACTTCTTTTAGAAAATATTGAAGACTAGTGTATCAGTTTAACCTATTTTTTTTTTTCAAACTAACTAACTAGTAGTGGAGGAACAGATTTGGAAAGAGGTTGCAGCTGGAAGCAATAGTGTTACATGAAAAAAATTTGTAGTGCAGGGGAAATACAAAGTCTTATGGATTGGATGTGTGCTGTGGAAGATTTCCTTTGGTTTCAAACCTGAGATCAAGATTGGACTGTACTTTCCCATTTTTATGCTTAATCATCATATTAAGGACTGATTTGTGTTGGGCATTTTATTTGGAGAACGAGAAAGAAGTGGTCATAAAAGATTGTAGCTCCTGGACAGCAGAACTGCAGGTCTAAACTGGAGAAATTCATGGGAGAGTGGTCATGAAGAAGAATGTGAATTCATTTGTTTGAGACGAGCTGGTTGTGCTGATGAGGGTCTCCTTGGGGGAATGAGAGGAAGGAAATGTGTTCTATTTGGTTTTGTCTTTTTTCCCCTTTATGCAAATCTCTCTCTAGTTTTATTAAACATAGTTAGACAAACTGAGAAAGCTTCTTGTGGGCAATCTTTTCCTGGATGTGATGCATGCCTGTCTCTTTTAGCTTGCTGCAAGCATAAAAGGAATGCTTTTGTGGGAGTAATGAGTGGATAGATGAAGCTCAGACTGGAATGGCTGCATTATTGTTCAGCTGTAGCGTGTGAACACTAGCATCTAAATATTACTTGCTTGATCATGAGGGAGGCAGTTGCATCAAACTTTGTTCATTTTGTATTGTAGTATGCTCTTTGATATGGGCAAAATTCTATGAGGGTGGAAATGTTTTAGTAGTGCACTTTGCTTTTAAAACAATTTATTGTGAGCCTGTTTTGAATTAAAAAATACAGCTCTGAGAAATATTGCCAAATGAGTATTTCTAATTTGAATGTAGTGGTATGGTGAATTAATACATTTGGCAATGTTCAAATACAAATTTAAAATACTCTTCACATTCTGGGTTTATGGCAGTGAACTTTTTCTGTAAAACAGGCTTGGCACAGCTGGGAAGGCAGCTGCTTCTTTGTGCTGCTGTGTTGTACTTCCTTGGGTTGGGGCTTTGAGACTGTTGAATCCTCAAGAAAAGGAGGACTGTGAAACAGAGAGCAGAGGCTGTTTCCATTGCATGTGTTGTTCAGTTTTCAAGGATTCTCAGGGTACTAACTGGAATCTAAATAGGTCTTCAGGTGCTTTTTTAAAATCTTTATGGGTTAAGAAAGAGAAGAATTTATAAAGGCATAAGTCTTAATCCTTATAATGGTCTCAGCAAGACAGTTTGGTAAACACATACAGCTTGGGCGGGTGACATCCTAACTGTGAAATAAGAGTTTAGATGGAAATTTTAAATGTACATTAGTTTCCCAGGAGACTGGAATTAATGCACTTCTCAATGCTCTGAAACATTTACAGGTCTTGAATTTGTGTGTTTTCTTGGGTGTGAAACAAAGCTAGTTTCACACTAGTTATATATGCTGGAGAACATGGTCAAACTTTAGAAGCAGTCTCGACAGAAGCTATGGTGAGGAGCAATCCATAGAGAAGAAGAGAGATCACACTGTTTCCAGAGACTTGATCTGATCTGATCTATGAGTCTTAGTTACCAAATTCCCCAGAATTTGTATTAAATGACTTTTTTTTCCCCCTATAACTTAAAAAAAAAAAAAAAAAGCAGCGATGATTTTGTATGCTTGGAAGTCACAAATCATTGCTTTCCACCTGCTGAATGAGAGGAATGTTGGTTGGTCATTTAGAGTATTAACTTCACTTTGGTGACATTTGGTCCATTAACGTTAGTGAGACCTTAAAGAATTGACTGTGTTGGCAGTTCTGTTTGTTTCTAAATCAAGAAATAAGTGGGTGGAGTGAGCACTAGGCACTTGCATCTTACGCACTGAAAAGTTCTGATAGTTCTTGTTTAACAAAGGTGGGGTTTTCTCTGGCTTGCCTGTTTGTAAGTGGTTTATTAATTTGCCTTCCAACTTGCCATGCACTCTGTTTAGATTGTGGATAGTTTGTGCAGGGGAATAAGGAATTCCTTATTATTGTGCTGTGTAGGTATTTTAAAAATAGCATCATTTGCTCTAACACTGTTGCAAATAAGATTTCTATTTAATGTTGTGACCCTTTTTAAATGCCACATTTTGCTATTCTAACACAAAACTATTTAAAACTATAACTTTTTTTTTTCCTCTGTCTCTTAAGAACTTGAGAATCTAAGTGATGTTCTGCTCTCTGGTGATGAAGAAAATGGTGGGTCTGAGGAACTGAAGAATGAAATCAATGGAAATTGGATTCCTGCAGCTTCCATTACTGAAGCCAAAATAAATGCTAAAGCAAAGAGACGGTTGAGGAAAAATTCTTCTAGAGATTCTGGGAGAGGAGACTCTGTTAGTGACAACGGAGAGACACTGAAGGTTGGAGTTGTACCAACGAGCCCAAAAGGGAAGCTCTTGGACAGGCGGTCCCGGTCAGGAAAGGGAAGAGGTCTACCAAAGAAAGGTTGGTGTAGCTTAGTGAAGAGAGTACTATGATAAAGATTGGGTCCAAAACATGTGTTTTTTTCCACTGAGAATCATTTTCATAAACTGCAGTCTCTGTGTAGGCATTTGGTTCTTTATGTTAGATAGTAGATGGCAGTAGGAGCTGATAGTGGCACTCTTATCAGGAAATTGTGTGTCATCAATTAACTTCTATCTTTAAGGTAAGCACATTTAATAAAAATGTGAGCTGCTGGTTCACAGAACAGTTATTAATGCAAAGTTAAGGTGTGATTATATTCGTAACTAGAGTTTTCAACCTACAGTAATTCTTGTGCAGTTTCATGCTGCTTCCAGTATCTCACTGGTTGCTAAAGTGGTAATGTGGTAATAAAGGTACCACAAACACACTATTTTCAGCATATGTTGTTAGAGTCAGGAGGTGGGCATAAGCAGTGATGCGTCACTTAAGTGAAAGAAAGCTGAATTGAACTCAGAGGTATTCTTTGTAAGTAGACAGTCTTGCTTATTGTCCCATATTTTGCCAGGTGGAGCAGGTGGTAAAGGAGTTTGGGGAACACCAGGTCAAGTGTATGATGTGGAAGAAGTAGATGTTAAGGATCCTAATTATGATGATGACCAGGTAGGCAAATAATTTATTTGCAGCATTGGTTGTTACTTCCTTTATTGATTTAAGCATCACAGGAACTGATTTTAATGGAAGTTTGACTCCGTGTGTGGTATGAATGCCAGCCCAGCTGTATGAAATGCTCATTTTTATGTTCAGAAATGGATTATTGGCTAAAGACAATTGATGTAGAAGTGTCACAGTGTAAAACAAATGTAGCTCAATGAGCCCTCTTCGCATAGCTGACACCCTTTTCCCAGTGCTCTTCACTGCTAGTTCCCATGGAGGTGAATGTTGCAGTGCTGCTCTATGTTGCAAACAGGCACCACATTAAAAATGCAATATAGACTTTCTCCAGTCAGGTGTTTTATTAGGAGATGGCATCCTTTATGGATTTTTCTCTTCCTTGTATTCCTGACTTTCCCAGTGTTTTGTATCTACTTGGTATAAACACTTCAAACTAATGCGGATTTGACAGCATGGATTATTTTGTTTACATGTATTTATTTAAAATCTGTTGTGGAAGGTTGTACCTTACTGCCATATTATTTTGGGGGATGGAAAGCTTACTGGGCAAAAGGTGCGTTATAACATTAAATCACCAAGGGAAGGAAACACCAATTACAAACACCAATTCCTAAAGTCTCTGAGGTCAATACAATTGTGAGACCAATTCTATATAACATAAGCAGAGCATTAGTGGTATCCTTTGAACAGAGACTGCTGTCACCACAGCTGCTGAGATGATGGTTTATGTGCAAATATCAAAACCTTCTTCCAGTATCAGTTTATTCCCTGCAATTCAATGCTTTACAGTAACAGAGATAACTATTAAGATAAGTTCATAAAGTTTAATGAAGACTGAGTATTCTGTGGGACTTGCAGTATGCTTAGTTTTTCTGAGGTTGGAAATAGAGATGTATGATGAAACAACTGGCTTTTGGACTTCTGCTACATTTCTTGATCATGGAAGGCTTCTTTCTAATAAGCATTAGTTAGAAAACTCCCTTGTTCATTTTTCTGCGATCTGTAGATTTGCTTTGAATGTTACTTCTGCAGTCTGTGAAGAGTAGGGCATCGAATTCTGGCAGAGAGATTTTGTCATGCTGGAACTCTGCAGGACCATCTTAATACAGGAGGCAGTTGCTGTGTGATTCTTTTTTTCCCCTTAGGGAATGCCTTTCCTCACAAGTAATTCTAAAAAATGTCTTTTCTCTGGTTTGTGCATGCTATTGCCTGTCTGGTCCCACAATCACTAAGGAAGAGGGAAAACAGGCAGCCTTGCTGTTAAGGACTGAAGAGCCGCTTGCAGGGAATGGTGCTGAAAGTTAACGCCTTGTGCTGTGGCACGGCAAACCGTGAGGTTGGGACACGAGTTTCTATTGGTCTCTCTTCATTACATAGCACATGGGTACTTGACCTCTGTCTTCATGCGGTGTCGGCAGAACCCTAGGAACAGAGTTTGCAGTGTTTAGCATCATTTAACAGTAGATTCAGCCTTCCAGCTGAATTCAGCTAACGGTAAATTCAAAACAAAAGCAGTGTGACATTTTGCCAGCTTTGTCCACATTTTAACAGTAGAGACGTGATGTGATGTTTTCTGGCAGAATGCTGACTACCAGGAATAAAGCATTAAGAATTTAGAAGATACCTTTTAATGCTAATAGTACTGCATAAGACATAAGAGACAGTAATATTTATTAAAAAGGTTGTATCTTTTTGTTGCCTTTTTAAAATAGGAGAACTGTGTCTATGAAACAGTAGTTTTACCTCTGGATGAAAGAGCATTTGAAAAAACATTAACACCAATCATACAGGAATATTTTGAACATGGAGATACTAATGAAGTGTCGGTATGTTGCATGCTTTTACTTCTTTCAGGGGGCAAACCTGTAGCATACAAGGGAATCCAACTGCTAACTATGAATGAGTAGGTAGAGATGTGTGCAAGAAATGTACAATAAGAATGCCTAAGCAGTTGTATTCATTATGTGAACATAATGCATACAAATATAAAGGATATAAATATTTATATTTGTAACATAATTGATACTTATTTATCCAATAAAAATTGCAGAGTCTTAATCTTGTTTTCTTTTTCAAATTTGATTTAGGAGATGCTGAAGAATTTAAACCTTGGTGAAATGAAATACAGTGTGCCAGCATTGGCTGTTTCCTTGGCATTAGAGGGAAAGGCTAGTCACAGGGAAATGACATCTAAGCTTATCTCTGACCTCTGTGGGACAGTAGTAAGCAAAACTGATGTGGAAAAATCCTTTGATAGACTGCTTAAGGAACTACCAGAGTTGGTTTTGGATTCTCCCAGGGCGCCACAGGTATATCTGCAAAATTTTAAGCAAGTAGTCAAAAGCTGCTTCTTTTAAATTGTGGCTAAAATTGGTCAAGTAAACTGAAACAGACTTTTTAATTTGAAAAATAGCTATGGATTGTCATGCCCTCTTTAATTCCCTCCAATTTTCCAGGCTGTTTTTCTTTTGAGATGGGTCATTTAAATATAATGTGCTTAGGTTTCAGATTTTAGTTGTTTGCTTAGAACTACTTAGAAATTCGCTATTTAACTAAAAATGTTTCTGTTTTGTGGTAGTTGGTGGGCCAGTTCATTGCTAGAGCTGTTGGAGATGGGATTCTGAGCAGTACTTACATCGATGGCTACAAAGGCACCGTGGATTGTGTCCAAGCTCGGTAACTTTCTTATTTTTTTTTCCTATATAGATACAGGTTTCTGTTTTAAATGGCAAAGACAATCAGGAATTTTAGTATGTCAGGAAAAATCATTCTTTGTAACTTGTTCATTTATAATATACCTACAAACTCTGCAACAACAACAAAATCCAAAATTACTTGAGCCAGGAACGAAATACAAGTGCCTGAAAAAAAATGTATTAATACATTACAGTTTTGTTTGTCAGGTTTGTTGTCCAGCTTATGTTTGAGGGGGAAAAAAAGGAGGGGGGGGCGGCTGAAACAAGAAGTGATTATAGAAGGTTTTGTCTTTAGAAAAAGCTTTAATGTGATTAATGAGTAAATATAGCACCAGGACAGCTGCTGTAGCTATGCTGAGAAACACACAAGGGATTAACTGTTTTGCCTTATAAAGGTTTGAAGCTCATGCAGTGCTTTCCCAGACTTTCTGTTATGGTTCATTCATCAAGAAGTGTAATTGTTTTCCACATTGAGTGAGAAGTTTGAAGGAGCAATCTCTGACCAAGAGGGGTATTTTAATAACTAGCCATGTCTTATTATTTCTTTCCCCATAACTGTGTTTCAGCCTTGATAGGAGGTTGCTAAAAATCTTGAGGCTTCCTCTAACGCTCCACTTGTAATGATGTAGTTGGGTGCTCTAGGAAATTCTTATCTGCCTGACTTGAGGGGTGCAAACTGTGAAAATTCAGTTACACAAATGTCTCCTGGTGTGAAGGATTGTAGCCTGCATACTGCGCATCTGGGATGCTTTGCTGCCTTTGCTATTTCTTGGCCAGTCTTTTCTGCTCATTAAACCTGGGTTTAATGAGTTACTGTTACTAGCTGTCCCCCAGTATGAGGACTGGGATAGCTGCTTTAGCTGGATGGTGCTTAACTGGATTTGATATTTGTGTTTTTTCACCTTACTTCCTTTTTCATTCTTTTCTCCAAGCCTCCCTAGTTCAGGCCATCTTTTTTAAATTAGGTATTTGCCTTCTGAAATGGTGGTTTGGATTAAAATCTCAAAGTTTGGTGATTCTTCAGACTCAAACAGAAAACAGTACTTCAGTAGAAAAGCTGTTCCTCAGTCTAGAAGCAACTTAAGACTCTGTGGTTTGAGATACACATGCCAAACTGCATCCTTGAAGGAGCCTGGATACAATCCATCTCTGCATAAGAAAATATTAAGTTCTGTCTTGTGAGGGTGTTTCAGGTTCTGCATTGATGATTCAAATCTGCTACCATCTACCATCACTGGATTGTCTCCTGTCCTTAGCATGGTATAACCAAAAGCGTGGAGGTGGCGGAATGTGGGGAGCTAGCCTGCTGGCTTCTTGATCTAGATGTCCCCAGAGTTGCTAACCCTAACCTCTTCCTAGGGTCTAACCACTTGGCAGTGGGTGAAGTTAGAGATGCCTTTCAATGAAGTTTATTAAAAACTTCTAGAAACACCAGCTTTGCTTTCTAGAGCTGCACTGGACCGAGCTACTGTGTTGCTGAGCGTTACAAAGGGCGGAAAGCGTATAGACAACATGTGGGGCTCAGGAGGTGGCCAGCAGTCTGTGAAACACCTGGTTAAAGAGGTAGCTGACTTCTACAAAACTCTGCTCTCTAGACTTTACCCTTTGTCTAGGCTTTTCTCATTTGGGATGGGATGAAAAGATACATATATCCTGTAGAAAAATACATGTCCTGAGTATTTTGGCTTTTTTCTTTTTAATTTTTTAATACAAAATAGGTTTTAAAAACTGATGTAGATAAGTGTTAATGATTTTTTTTTTTTTGTAATATTTCTCAGTAGCTGGAACATGCTGCTACATATTCTTCATTGCAAGTATGCATTTATTTTTGCTTTGAGCAAAACTTTTAAGTGCTTAGCTTTTTAAGAGCTCATATTAAATAGTGAAGTAATTAGAAGATTCAAGATGCAACTGGCTAAACTAGATAAACTGTTACTATTTTTTGCATCACTGATTGAAAGCACAGTAGTAACTCAAAAAGAGGAATAAGTGACAATGTTTAGAGATCTATGCTATGAAGTAAGGAGGTTTAAAGGAGAAAGTCACAATTTCTAAATTGTAAGCATAATAGATGATAGCTCAGGGGAGATGACATACTTAGTCACACCCATATTAACCTTCTATGCTGGTAGGCATCTTATGAAGCAATGTTTTTCGTGCTTGTGTGTCTGTGTTAACACTGATAGCAATTTGGCTTAGACTGTGTTTAAGGTTGCTGCTAGTGTGTCAATCTAGTCACATTTCTAAACACACAATTGGGAAGTTTCAGGAACTAACTTGCTGTTAGGTCAATCACAGATCATCAGAACATCCTTTACATTTTATCTCTAATTAGCGTTGGGCTTTTTGTTTGCTTTACAATTCAATAGATTGATATGTTGCTGAAAGAGTATTTGCTTTCTGGAGATGTACTGGAAGCTGAACGTTGTCTTCAGGAACTGGAAGTACCCCATTTTCACCATGAACTTGTATATGAAGTAAGGAGATATCACAGTCCCTTTAACTGTCAGTAATACCAACAGGTTTGGTTTTGTTTTGATGTGGGCATGCAAATAATATAACTGAAATCCAAAGCTCAGGTTGCAAGTTCTAATGTGATTTGAATAACTAAATTGTTTCTTTTAATGGTTTGTGTGCACATCAAGCAACAAGTAAGTTACTGGTAACTCTGGGAATATGCAGGATATTTTTTGTTGGGTAAATAGATGAATTAAGGTGGTTATAGATTGCAGGAAAAGAAGAGCTCGGTTTATTTTCTGCTGAGGAATTGCAGCAAAAAGCCTTGTTTTCCTTTGGTGTTTATTTCCTTCTAGTTTCAGCTATCTGGGTGTTACCTGTTTTTGCTAAGTTATAGAGCTTCCTCTGCAGACTGGAACTGTTCTACCTGAGATATTTCAGAATCAGACTGTACAAGGGAGAGATCTTCTTTCCTGTATCTGGGAGACTCTTTTCATTTGTACTTTTTACCTGTCAACATACAAAATGGTTGTTTACCAATAAAGCTTAACACCCATAATCTACAAAATTTTCAGTAGATTCCTCTCACTAAAAATCCTTCAAGACAGAAAAACAAAATCCTTTTAACTGATGAGTCTTGTGGAGATTTGTAGATTTTTAACTTTTCAGTTCTTGTAAAATCACAGATACAGAATAATCGTAGATGCCAAATTAGTTGCCATCTGTACTGCAGCAGTCATACAGATCTAGTCATGTATCTCCCCAGCCTAAGGCAGAAAGGGCTTTTCATTCTGTCGAGTACTTTCTGGTTTTCCATACCTTTTAAATTTATCCAAGTAACTTTTAATCAATTTTTCTTTTCTAGTAATACACTGAAATTGTAGGTGCGTGTAACAAATGCACTTGTTTTCCCAGAAAACATGTAATAATACATTCCCTCCTTTTTGCACTTTGTATGCTTACACAGCATGTACTTGAAGCAGTGTTCTCTTTCAGTTAAACACTTGCATAATTTGTTTTAGGCTATTGTGATGGTTTTGGAGTCAACAGGAGACAAGACCTTCAAAATGATCCTGGATTTGTTGAAATCTCTCTGGAGGTCTTCTGTCATTACTATGGACCAAATGAAAAGAGTAAGTGGCATTTAGTGAATACCAAAATTCATACAGTTTTTACCTTATTCTGAGTACTATTTGCGGTCTATTGCTGAAAGCTGCTTTTTTCAAAGTTCTCCATGGTCATTCTGTATCCTGTACAGATAATGATCTGTCACTGACACATGGACAATAGTTATCATGTCCTGAGAGAAGTAAAAATTCCAAGCAGTAGTTTTCTAGAACTGTGAGGAACAGAGTATTTGAATCTTAAGTCAGCAATTTCCAACTGCTTTTATGCAACTGAGTGATTAAAACGAATTGTCTAAAGTGCTGCACCATAGCTTCACTTTTCTTCAAGTTTCATTTTTCTGTAATGTAGTTTTTCCTTTTTCTCCAGTAGTTCTTCGTAATCGAAGTAGAATAAAGACCCACTTAATTACAAATGTCAGTTAGAATAGCTAGTGTTTTCCAGTGTTGGAATCATCCATGATTTTGTTTCTAGGAACAAAGACAGGACAGCTGTTCTGTCCCAGGGCGAACTCAGTACCACACAAAGGCTTGTGTCAAAATTTACCCAGCCATATTGTTGGTGAGAAGCGATGAAGTCATCTCTGGTTGTAACCAGTGTTTCCCATACTGCATAAACTGCTGTAGCAGAGATTTGTGGCCACTTTTTCTTCATATACATGGAAGAAAACCTAACTTTTCTTCCTTGTGTTACTGCCCATGTAATAGCAGCCAGGCTAACATTACACATTCTGTACTTCTCTGGATTTGTGGCTTTGGGAGAAGTTAAAAATTCAGATGGTGTTTTTATGTAGATATGTAGCTGTATGATACCATGGTACTGGCTGGCATTATACCTTTTCCACTGACTCGCAGGTGCTCTGCTTCAGGTTTCTTGAAAATGTATACATGGAACTACGGTGAAAAATAACACTCTGAGTGCAAAAGGGTATTAAAAAAATTCCCAATAAAATCATAAATAACCAGATGATTATTTGAATTCTTAACGTTGCAGGGCTACGAACGAGTTTACCGTGAAATCCCAGATATTAACCTGGATGTGCCACACTCCTATTCTGTGCTTGAGCGCTTTGTAGAGGAATGCTTTCAGGCTGGAATAATCTCCAAACCACTGAGAGACCTCTGTCCTTCAAGGTACTTGTTTTATTTTAGACAGGTGAAGGCACCTGTTTCTTTGTCCCCATAGCAGGTAACAGGAAGTGTATGGCTTGGATCTTATGACCAAAGTATTACAATTTGGAACTGTAAAGTATGGAAGATGCAGAATCAGAGGGTTGGACTGGTAAAAACTTTATTAAGAAGCTGCACTGGTGGGAAGCCTGTGATAAATACTTGAGAGCAAGCTGCTGGTGAGATCCAGACAGCATGCCTGTATGCTTTCCAGAGAATGAAGGCCTGCATCTCCTCCAGTTTGCTGATTAGCTTGGTAGAGATCAGTGCTGTACTGAGATGGAATATTCTGCCGTCACAGTCATCTGTGTGGATGACAGTGGAAAACTGTCAGCAACAATGAAAAAAAGAAAGCTGCTTAAAAAATGGTTTAAATACATATTAAAGGGCACAAATAGAGTTCTAAGAAGAGACAAACAATTTTAGTGTTCATGTCAAAAGGAATAGGGACGAGTGGAATAAGATCTACATGCTTAATCCCTTCCTACCTGTCTTTTGTGTGGTTTGTATAGTGCTTTTGGTTTGTTTTTATTTACTTACTCATGGCATAAATACTGCTGTTTGAACTGTAGCTAAACTAATCAAGGTTCTGTTCTCTCCTTACTGGTCATAATACAATTCCTGTTTCATTTCCTTTGAGCAATGCAGGTAAATGTTAAAATACAACATTAAAATTATTATTTGTGATTTTTATGCATCAGGAATACTAATATGAGAGGCCTTTTCCATATAGGGTGTTTTGTTAGGCTTCTGAAACTATCTTGACAGCTTGTGATAAACTTTGATTTGGAAATGTTAGTGTCTAGAACAAAAACAGACTTCAGACTTAAAACTGAGTTTGTGTATCTTGGTATCAAATGTTTTGCAGGCTTGGAGTGTGAGAGGGTTGAAAGTAATCAATGCAACAAAAGCTTCATCCTACTTCAGTTACCATAAATACACTGAGAGGCATTTTTTTGGCTTAGGTTACTTCAGTTTTGGGTAGAAAACCACAATTCCCAGGCTTTGCAACTATCACCTTTGCAAGTGTGAATATTAAAAAGTGAGCAAAGAGGAAAGCACTTGACAACACATTTTGGCAAGCTTCTTGCAAATAAACCTAGATGTAAGATTCAGCTGGATTTAAAGCAGTTTTTCTGTCATCAAGAATGTCAGCTAATCTTGCTGAACTTGCACAACTGATATTCAACTGCCAAGACCAAGAGAAGATTCTTGTCAGTGACAGATAAGAGAAAAACAAGCAATGCTACTTTGAATTACTGAAAAGATACTTTCTGCTTTCTTACAGGGGTAGAAAGCGCTTTGTGAGTGAAGGAGATGGAGGTCGTCTTAAACTGGAAAGCTACTGAATGTGAGAACCAACTCTTGAAGCCTTAAAAGTTTAAAGGGAAAATAGATAGATATCCATATATATATACATACACATAAACACACATGGCTTTTTTGGGGGGTGTTTGTGTGTGTGTATGTATGCACAGACATAATATACCAAAATTTTAAGAGTTGCTTAGCACAGTTCATATTTTTCTAAAAGCACGTTTTGGGTACAAATTGTTTCTTGTTTGGGTGGGGTTTTTTCTTGGTTTTTTGTTTCTTTTTTTTTTTTAATTTCAGGAAAAAACCTTTTTCTGGGCATATAGTAGAACAACTGGCCACTCTGCTGTGGTGGTGCCTTCAAATAAGCTATCTTTTCAAGTGCCATATGTTTATGACCTAATCATTCCATGTTTGCGTTGGTGTCTGACTGTTGTTCAAGGATAGTGTTGTCATCATAATCACTGATTTATACAAAGCTTTATAGAAGGGTCAAGTTAAGCTGCTGTGATCCCATTTCCATTGCTGCTGAAGAAATACTGTGCTTTGGGAGGAAAAAAATAGCTGTTTCTTTGTCAAAGAGCCCAAGAAAATGGAGTTGGGTCATAAGATAAATTCATCTGTTGCAGGGGAAGAACACTGGTTGGTTTAGCCCCATGTACCAAACTTGTCTCTTTTTGTTTTCTATGTAACTGGAAAAGTTAAAAGTTCTGGTAAAACACATTAAAACTATTTTTTGTGAAACTCTCCTTTGCCACCTATTTTTTAAAAAAACAAACACAACAAATCTAACTCTTGTTAGATCTCTGAAGTATGAGCAATTAAGCTGTACATCTAATACTACCATTTTGCTTTACTTCCTGTGGAAGACCACTACCTAAACTCACAGCATTTAACAAGTAACTTGGGTAGGAGCATCCTGGCTGGCACCAAGGCACTCTGAATGTATCAACGCCCTGCAGCCTTGCCAAATTCCTTCTCGGGAACGAGGCAGACCTAGGGAAAACTCTTAAACAGCAAGACAGTGGAGTCCCTCCTGCTCCTTTCTGCTTTTCAGTTTGTGTGCCAGGTGTTCAGAAATGTGGGGAATAGTGGTTACAGGGCCGGGCCCTAGCAGCGCTGGAGCGACTCTGGTCAGCTCCCTAACTCGCCTGCTCCCGCTGTCAAACCCGGCCTGGCTCTACAGCAGCGCCTGGTGGTCTGTTACCTGTCAGACTTTGCAAGCCTAAGGACGTATTTAAAACGTCGCCTTGGAAGCGACAAGTGGAACTTCCAGACAAGTGGAAAACATCAGATGCGGAGCCTCCCCAGTGCCCCTGCGTTCTCGGCCAGTCTTTAATCCGCGAGCGCTGTGACAAAGCGGGTACCTCCGAGCCGCGGGTGCGGCCACCGCCGGGAGCGGTCTCCACCGCCCCTCTCCGAGGCTAGGGCTGGGGCTGAGATGCCGGTGTCCCGTCGGGCGGCTGCGCCGCCTCTAGCGCCGCCCGCTGCAGCTTCTCCAGTTTTTCCAGCGTTACTGACTTGAGGGGCAGCACCTTGGGCTTGCACAGCACCATGGAGGCCGTGTCCTCCACCGACAGTTGTCCTGCGAGGAAAGAGAAGGACTGTATGTGAGCTCCGGGACCGCGCCGGGCCGGTGGTGGGGCGCGCCCGCCTGCAGCTGTTACCTTGCTTGGGCAGCACCTCCCGGAACGCGGCCTTCCCCTCCGGCATGGCGGCTCCTGCACGGCGGCGCGCAGGCGCGGTGCCCTGGCACCGTCCGTAGAGGCACAATGCCGAGGGGCGCTGGGCGTTGGGCGGTGAAAACCACAGTTCCCAGCCTGCACTGCGCGCCGCCGCGCCGTACTTCTGGCATGTGGGTTGTTTGGTTCGCCCCGGTGCGATGCAGAGCTCACTGGGAGTTGTAGTTGGTGTGCGAGCCCGCGGGGCTGGGCTGTTGGCTCACCGCTAGGTGCCGCGGGAACGGGCAGGACAGTGTTCTGCGTGGGCAACAGGACGCGGAGCCCAACTGCCCAGGGCCGGGACCTCGCTGTGGGACAGCGACCCGGTTCACTGTGGGCGGAGCGCGGCAAGCCGAGCCAGGCCGGGACCTCGCGGCTGGTCCCGGCGTCCCGCAGCACCGGGGCGGTGGCGGTAACCTGTGCGTGCCAGCCCGGCTCTGCGACGTGCCGCTGCCTGCCCATCCGCGCTGACTGCGGGCGAACTCCGCGCCCCTCACGCCCCGTCGGGCCTGCGCTCCTCTGTGCCGCCAAGCTCGGGCATGGGGACTTCTCTTAGCTTGCTTTGTGCTTTTTATAAACACTTCCCCTTAGCAGACACCGTCCAAGAGATGGACTTGGCCCAGGGCGTGTGCGTTCTGGTTTTACTTTTCAGGCAGCACCTCGGGGTTAGTGGTGTGATGTTTAAAATGTAAACAGCGTAAAAGCCGGTGGCTGTCGAAATGCTGACGGCTTAAATGTTGCCAAACTTACCAGCCAGTGCACTCGACATCCCCCTTCTCCAACAGGTTTGCGTTTGGGAGGATGGTTTACCGCTCCTACTATCTTTCCTCAGAAATCCTGCGAGCAGAGAGGTGGGACCTGGCGTCCCTGTCGCTACGCAGTGCCCTAGCACCGCCCCGATTCCCGCATGTGTTGTAATTTTAGATTGTCCTAATGAGCTTGCCTGTGTGCCCTACACACATTGCCTTGCCTTTGCTTGGGGATTGAAGTTAAGGCTTGTAATCCTGCTAACCTAGCCTCGGCAGGTGATGACAAAATTGTTCTGAGATGGAGAGCTTGCTTTGTACTACCACACAGGGACTAGCTGTGGATGAATAAAATGAGGGAGAACACAATATTTACTAACCGTTCTCTTCTATTCTGCCTTAACCTAGCGGCCACATGCTCCACCCTGCTGGCTCAGGCACTGTCGCTGTGGACCTGTCAGCTATGGCATCCAAGACCTAGGTTTGCTGGGAGATCTCTGCTAAAACTTTTAAAGTCCAGTAAGTGGCATCTCTCTGATTAGTTCTGTCAATGCAGTCAGAGGCTTTAAATAACAATTTCTATTTCCTCTAAGGTAACCTAGAGCGGGAAATCAACAGTCATACAGGTAGCCCATTTCCACCTTGTTTAACTCTTGCCCATTTTTTGGGTTGGAGGCCAGCAGAGAAACAACCGCTGGGTGAAAGCAGGTCTCCAACTTCCTACCTTTTGTGGACTGGGCCAAAGATAGCGCTTCTGGTGTGGTCCAGGGCAGCAAAGAAGGGGGTCCGTGTTGTTGTGACTCACATATTCCACCTGCAGGTCAGAAGATTAACACTGGTGAGGCTAAGAAGTAGACAGACTTGCTTGGATCATCCTTTCTCTACGCACTGAAGTGCACAGTGGCATCCTCACTGCAGCGGGGAAGACACTTGTTTGGTGTGCTGGTCTGTGTGGCAATTAGTATTTTGTACTGATCAGAATGGAAAGGACGAGGGACTGATTTATGAAGACTCTGGATGTTTGTAGACCAGGGCATTTTAAACAGTACCTGCAATTTGCAGATCAGTAATTTTGTAGTTGTGGGGTTTTGTTTGTTTGTTTTAAAAAAAATCCACAAACAACAACCTAATCCAGCATTTTAGCTATGGCCAGAAACGAATGTAAAAGACAGCCAGTTTTGACTGAAAATTTTGCACTGTGAAACCAACCACTCCTGTGGTAATGAATAAGGCCTGAAGAGTAATAGAAGATGATCTGAAAGCAAGACATTGAAATCCAGTTGCAAGCTAGGTTTTTTGGCAGCGTCCTTCACAGTGCTGATGACCACCTGGAGTCCAGCATTACGTGAGGGTTGGCATTTACAGCAACCAGAGTCCATATCAGTCATGTAGGGAATTGCATTCCAAATGCAGCTTTCCTGCCAGCGGAGTTTGTTTGCTTGGTGATAAGAAACAATGGTCAACTCAGTTTGTTACTTGAGCATTTTAGTGACTGAGAAGTGAAATCTGGCATCGTGTGCTAAATCCATTTTCTTAGTTAGTCCAGTGCCAGCTTGGCAGCCTGTGTAGAAAGCTGATAGTGCTGGGACAGGCGTGATTGTGGAGATTGTTTTCAGCAGTCCCTGGTAAGTCTACTTTTAAGACATCTCCTTCTATTTGGGCAAAAAAGAAGCCAGCACCTTCAGGGCTGGATGACAGAGGGGAGAGCGGCACAGGCATTGTCTGCAGCTTAATACACTTTTCAAAGGCCCTTAAAACCAGGAATGAATTTACCTTCAGGTAGTGCTTGTTATTTATTTATTATAGTGATGTTAGCCGTAGTTGACAGGAAAGTATGGCATGGAGGACCTCACTCACCTTGTCTTGCTGGAAGAGGAAAAATAAGAGGAGGTGCAGAGTTTTCCAATGATTGATGAGGGATCCAATCTTTTCTTCAGCTAAAGAAAGCATGGTTGTACTCTATTTTTTGCCATTTTCTGTTGCTGGGGTTGATATGTGGTTGAACATACACTCATTTCTCTCATGGGCCTTTCCAGTTGTCGGGAATAGCTAGAAAGCTGAAATCTCTGGCTGCACCTCTTCAGTCTCAGAAAAGCACCATGCACTTGCAGTGAGACTAAGTCAGCACATGGTCTTGGTGCCACTCCACGTGTCTGGAGAAGTCAGAAAAAAGCTGTCTGCGCTTTTGATGCCCAGGTCTCAAATTGCCCCCACAACATGCAGCTTCCTAAAGTCCTGAGACCTGACCTTTGGTTAAAACTTGGTGTTATTTGTCAAAGCATGGAAGTGGTATCCATGGAGAGGACAACGTGCTCTAGGCTGCATATCCTTATTTTACTGATGTCACAAACAAGTTATTCTGGTACACCACAGAAAGCCTCACGACCACAAAACCAGCAATACTTTTATAAATGATAAACTTGTTTTCCTCCTCCTCTTCCCAGATCCTCTGAGTGCAGCAGACAGCAGAGATGTGCACTGCTGGAATCCAGAACGTTTCATAATGTGGCAGCAGCTTGCTGAAAGCCCTGCAGATACAAAACAACACTTATTTTAAGTCTTGAGAAACATCTCCTACTAAGAAGAAAAAAAGCATTTAGGTGAAGCAATGTTGCCAGTCCCATTTGTTTATGAGGCTTGGTTTTTGTCTTTATACATTTTAAACACTTTTTAAAATTTCATTTTGCTTTTTGAGCCTTTCAAGTTTGTGTTTACCATTTGTTTTCCATATGACATGAAAGTCTGGAATCAAGTTCTTACTTTAAAAACAAAAATCGGGTTCATAGTCATGTATAATCATGTAGCTGTAGGCATGGGGTGTTTAAAAATAAAGCCTCTTTCATGAGAATTACCCATCTTGAAGGTGATTTTCTGTTCTGAGTTTAAGTAAATACTTTGTTGACAGTTTAAGAAGCTTTTAACAACACTTGATCTGTGTTTGTTTTCAAGGTAGGTCTCTCTCTTCATCTTTTCTTAAAAATTTGGAGCTTGTTTCACCTCTGTGTGCTGATGAGGTCAGAAATGTAGTGTAGCAGTGTGACTGTGATGTGTATTGAATGATGCATACCATTGCTTTCCAAAATACACATTCGTGCAATTGTCCCGTTAAACTGCCGAGTGGTACCATGGGATACAGAGCCGTCTTCTTTAGAGACAGGAGGAGGAAGAAGGTGGTTTGGGTTTACTTCGTGGGTTAAGGTGGGGAACACAAAGCCTGAGGGAATCACAAATGCCTTCAGAGCCTGAAACTTGATAACTTGGTGTTTAACCCAGTCTTTGTTTTTGGATGGGAGCTGACAGATGACTGATTTCTTTTAGTGGAGCTTTCTGACTATACTTATTTTAAATCTTGTTTGATGCAGTGGTATCCTCAAGCCGTATGCACAAAGCAAGAAGGAGACATCCTTATTCAGCGTGAAGATTTGTCTTTCACTCCTGCCTATGTAAAAGTGCCTGGAAATATATTATCCAAGGGACACAGAAACAGCTTTTTGATGGGCTGCTCCTCCTGCCCCATCTCTAGTAGTAACGTCTGGTAAATGCAGAGAACCTGACTGCCTCTTTTATTGCTACATGTGAGTCCCATTCTTGACTCCCAAGCCAGATGCTCTAAACTGACATTTCTAGGAGGCTACTGCTCTACTTGTGTGGTTCCAATCGCTTAAGTCTTTGGCCTTGTGCCCTAAAGTGCCAGTAGAGGCATGCAGTAATTGCCCGTAAGTGCACCGTCTGTTATATTACTGTTTAATTATTCCAGCTTCTCACCGCCACGCACTGCTCGATGTCTCTCTTGCTATCTTTATTTAATTGAGTGGAAAATATCTGGGACTTGTGCTCCACTTATATCACTTTGTATTTACCCGGCATTGCTGGATCTGACTATGAAGTCCCAGCTTTTGTATGCAGAAGTCAGTCTTCTGTACAGAAGAAATAACATCAATAACTAAAGCATATGTTAGAAAGAGTATCAATATTTTAGCACATGCTAAAGTCAGCCCATAAATCTCTTTATACAGTCCAATGATTGTGTTATTCTCCCTTGAAACACTGCTCCTCCCCCTGAGAAACAAGAGAGGGAAAGAAAACTCTTGAATAACCAAGCCCTTGTCCTCACAATGCACGACTGTTCTTAGCCCATTGCTCTTTGTTGCTTCTTTCTTTTCTGTCCACTAACTCTCTGTTTTCTTGTGTGTCAAACGCATCTGTCCTTAGCCCACCCCTGTTCATCTGTTTCAGAGCATTACTGGGATGTCAGCTCTTTCCTGAGATCAGCTTATGATGACCAGTTCTACTGCCTACTTGTTACCATTTCAAACATCTCTACGTGAGCTCCAAGCCTTTCAGCCAACCCCATATTCGTGTGTGTTGAAAAAAAATCATCTTTCAGAGCTCTCTCCCATGCTCTCCTTGTCTGTATGGCCTGTTAAAAAAACTTGGCAGCATGCTGACTGCTTTTCTTTCCTCAAGCTCCCTGTGTTTGTGACAAATGTGTGTCACTTTTCTGGTCTTAACATTTAGCTTTCAGTATCTGAATCAGAACACTCTTTTTGTACAGCACCCTGCACACAAGATCAAGGCTCCTGTGCACTACCACAATAATAATAAATATTAGGGTCGTTCACACTCCGCTACAGTTTTCACAGTTCTAGGCAGAAGGTGTTTCATGATGGCTTTTTGGAAGACCATTCTGCACCTGAATGATCTCATTTTCAAGGGCCGATTTTTTTCCAGAAATCCTCAAATTAGATCTTCCTTTACAGGTGCACTCCTTGTAACACCTGGCTCCCTGAGTCAGCATCATTGTTGGGGTTGTTCTTTCCCATAACTGAACTGTAAGATTACTCATTTTTGTACTATTTTCTGATTATTTTTTTTTTTAAACTTTCATCCGTCTCTTTCCTGCAGGAAGGAGCAATTTATGTAATGATTTCACTGTGGAATTGACTTCTGGCTCTACTGCTATTTGTCACCATTCAGGAAATCCATCCCTTGCTCCAGGAGAACATGCAATTCCTGATGACAGTCTGGAAGAAGGAGAGAAAATAGCTAGGAGAGCTGCAGCTATTAAGACCAACAGGCAAATATTTTATTCCAAGTAATTTTTCCCTTCCCAAATTACTTTTAATATTTTTTTCCCTCTTTGTGAGAATGCAAATGAGGGTTGGATGATTGTTTTCCTGAGGACTTTCCTATTCAGCTGATCTTCATCTTCCACATTTCAGACAGCAGAGCTTGCAGCAGTGACAAGATGTAATCCTGAGTAAAACTGCTTCTGCCTGTGGCCTTGGTTAACCTGCTGGCAGTGATACTTGCCTGGGCATGGGGCAGCTGGCTTTTTTACACAGCTCAGCATGGTTGTGCTGCCACTCCTAGACATTTTTTGGACATAGTTGAGTTGTTTACAGTACTCTTTAAAAAAACTGTAATAAAATTGTTCTGCCTTCCTGGGATCACCACTCCCAGCGACCTTTCCCCTGTCTTGGCTACTGCAAGAGCCTCCTTCCTTCAACTTCACACCTGTATCAGCTAAAAATGATAACAGCACAGAACTGGTTGTCTTCAGTGTTTCTCTTTGAAGGACAGGCTACACTGCCCTATTGTGGCTGTTAATCATAGAATCATAGAATGGTAGGGTTGGAAGGGACCTCAAGGATCTAGTTCCAACCCCCTGCCATAGGCAGGGACACCTCCCACTAGTACAGGTCACTCAAGGCCTTGTCCAGCCTGGCCTTGAACCCCTCCAGGGAGGGAGCAGCCACAACCTCCCTGGGCAACCTGTTCCAGTGCCTCACCACCCTCACTGGAAAGAACTTCTTCCTAACATCCAGTCTAAATCTCCCCTCTGCCAGTTTAAACCCACTGCCCCTTGTCTTGTCATGACAAGACCTTGTAAATAATCCCTCCCCAGCCTTCCTGTAGGCCCCCTTCAGATACTGGAAGGCTACTATAAGATCTCCTTGAAGCCTTCTTAAGGACATAAAGATTAGAGAGGACAACAAGGAAGTGGGATCCTGCTCTCTCTTTTATGCAGAATAGAGGCAGGATATGTCCTTGTATGAAGTTCAACAGAGAAAAACTTGGGCTGCACTCCCATTCCTACATACCGTGCCATACCAGTCAGCCTGGTACTAATCTTCCTGGACCTTTGAAGGCATGAAGCAACACGCAGTGTAAATGAAATCTAAGCCACGCCATGCCAGATTATTGGTGCCAGCCAGTTTTAGAAGGCTGACGTGAGAGCCAGGTGAAACAGGTACAATGGCAGGAGATGTCTTGTACCACCTGCAGGCATGCAGATCTACAGTGCTCAGGCATCATTGGAGTCCAACAGCAATGTGCGGCATGCAAAAAGCTGGTGAACCTACAGCCACTTAGGCTTGAATGCACTTTCCTGGGGAGGAAGTGGCTTTTCCCTTGGAAAGCTCGACTCCCCAGGGTCTGCATGAGGTCAATGGAAAAAGTGATTGCTTCACAATATAATTCAGAGTCCCTAAGCACAGGCTTATCTTACTGACTAGAGAGGAAGCTTAACCTCTGTAGATTTAAACTAGCTTTTGTGAATACTCACTCCTCTTGCACCTTACTTGTGGGAAATACACTAGTCTCGGACATGATGAGTCCTTTGTAGGCACACTACCTACTCAAGTTCAGCTGCTGCAGACTCATGCTAAGATAAGCTTGTCTACAAGAGAATGTCCTGTTGGATCCTGCTTTGTGCTTTTGAGTTACTCTGTGATGTCAGAAATAGATTTGCAAGTACCAGAAGAATCAAATGAAGACAAGAAAGTTTGGTTTCTTTAGGGATGGCCTGACTGGAGCTGGAGTAATCAGCATCTGTTTCAGTTTAACCAAGTTTTTTCATTCCAGCCTCTCTCCCCTTTCAAAGTTCAGGCAACTGAAGCCTTTAATTTGCTTTGTCTTTCACTCCAGAGAAAAGTAGGAGTTTCTAGTGGCTGATACTTTCCTGTCTAGAATATCTGCACTAAAAAAATACAGTTTATTGTCTGTTGTGAAAGAAAAAGCTCTCGCTTGTTTCTGTTGTTTGCAGTGTTGACTTTGAAAGATAAATTGTTTGAACTGGTTGACTCTCTGTTTGTATAATTGAAGATTAGGTTGCTCGATAGCCTGCTGGATTTGCAGTTTTCCCTTGCACTAAATAAACTGAAGCACTGCTGGGCCAGTGGCAGTGAGGGCACAGTGCATACTTGAAAAAGTTTGTGTGCATACAAGTAAATAAGAGAAAATAATTTTGTGGATGGCATTCTGGATGTGCTGTTTCAATGTTGATATGTCCTAGAAGAGCTCCTGTAATACCTAGGAAGTCTGTTTAAAAAGTCCCTAACAGCCTGATGGACTGAGGCTAACGAGGTGGCTAATGAGTTGAAAAGTTGACATTGGCAGGACCAGAGCTGCTTTTTTACATGATAGTTTTACAAACTTAAATCATGCTGCTTGGTTTTGAGAACATAGGTATCTTAATCATGCTCTGTCCTTATATCATACAGTTGCTTTGTAGAACTGACTGAAGAGAAAGGCAGAAATAATTTCCTGTCACTCAAGTAAGCAGACCTGACTCTGAACACTTAAAAGGAACAGACAGTAAAAGAAGCAACATCTTACTCTACAGGAATCCTTCAACAAGAACCACATTCTGAGGTTCCCCTTCTTTGCATCTTTCTTTGTATTGGAACAGCACCTTTGCACCAAGCAGATGCTTTCATTCTAGTGGAGCAGTCTCTTCAATGTGAAGAGTCTTCTTGTCAGCCACTTCTTTGGAATGTTAGCTTCTAGACATTGACAAGGGCTCTGAATATCTGTGTACATCCTCCAGGCATGCTTTCTTTGCCCTTCCTCTCTCCTCTTCAGCTCTTGAGTTGTGCCAACTATTCCAGCTTTTCCAGGTTTTGTATACTCATGATAAAAGCTCTGGAGCCAAGGTGACATTCAAGGGTAAGATAGAAAAATGACAAAGGCATACACTATTTTTGTGATCAGTTCACAAAATGAAATGGCAAATGTTGTGCCATCAGCCTTCAAAGTGTGCTTCTCTTCTCTAGAACAACTAAACCCACTGCAAACTTTGGCAAAGAGACTGAAGCCAAACCTCTGGTAAACCTATGGTTCAAGAGAGGGAAAGGAATAGGATAAGGCAGGAAGGTCTGGGTAGATTGAGGTGTAGATGAAAGAAAGGTAAAACCTACGACCAGGATATGGAGATTTGCAATGTAATAAGGGGAGACTGAGATTCACAAAGGAAGTGAATCTGGGAATTAGAAGAGGTTTTTGTGGAGGCTGGCTGGCAAGGAACTGTCAGCAGGGAAGGGATGAAAGACACAGAAGAGTTCAGTTTGCTGGTACAAGGAGACAAGCTCAAAGAGACAGGAAATTTAGGGGGATACACAGTGAGATGAAGAGCCAGACAAGAGTGAACTAGGACCTGGGATAGGGAACCAAAATTGGAGGTTAAGAAAGCAGAAATAGTCTGGGGAGGGAAAGAGTGATTGAAGTCTGAAAGTGGAGGTCATGCAGAGGCAGAATGGAAGGAAATGGAATACCAGGGGAGAGCAGAGGATTACACGGGTGGAAAGGGACACAACTGGCTTTGCTTGCTGGGACATCCTGACTTTGAGAGCTGAAAGTGGAACAGAGCTTCATGGGAGGCTGGCCATCACGTTGGCTCAGCTGGCAAAGAATTTGCCTCTTGTGCTGTCTGCCCAGCCTGCAGTACAGAAACAACTAGAACTGAGTGTCCTTGGATGAGGTGACAGCAGCTGCCTGCCTGGGGAAGGAGAGCAGGCTTTCTTATAGTTGGATGACAAAAATTTTACTGTTGGGAGGAGGTAGTGAAAAGACCAAGAGTGAAAGAGTCAATTCATTAGTCTGGCAGCCACTGAATTAAAAGGCAATTTGGGCTATTATATCAGAGGTATCTGAATTCAGTCAAAGATGATTCTGGAGTTGCTGGATTGATCTTGTGGCCAGCTTAAGCAAGCTTAACTAATTAATTGCTTTAGTTCATTGTGTAAGAGCTAGCTCCTAATAAATCACACTGCTTTGTAGAAATATGCTTGAAACAACTGTGTAAATACTAAATAGCCTTAGGAATGGTCTTATGGATCCACTGAATAATCAAAATTCCAACACTCATCTCCCTCCACTGCTGGTCTAGATGGAGGATAACAGCTCACTGGTGCTGTTTCTCTTTGAGTAAAAGCAGCAGTGGTCTGTGCTAGACATACAACAGCACAGCTGATGGCCCAAGGAGTTGCTGTAATGCTTTGTGATCCTGCACTAACCATTGTCCTTTTCATGAACACAGGAAATGCTACAGGTGTTAAAGTAACATTCTGAAAGTTGCAAAGCCGAGCATTAAAAAGTTGGGCAATGTTCAAATGAAATTGCTGGTGAAACCTTAACTCAGAACTTGTACACATGTAGGTTATGAAATGCTCATTAATGATATTTTCCCTCCTGTTCATTTCAGTGTTAAGGGCAGTAATGTTTGCTGGGTTTTTTGGGACAACAAAGTTCTTACTGTCTTAAGGAACTCAGTTGCAGTGCCATGCTGTTCAAAATACAGTCCTGTCAGTGTAGTTTCTTGATCCTGAGAGACCCTTTAATATTTCTAAGGACTGTGACTCTCATATTTACCTTCTGCACTGGGCTAGGTCGTTGTTGATGAAAATTTGGGGACAAACAGTGGCTGGGAGTAGGTTGGAGCTAAGCTCTCCAGCATCCAGTAGAAGGGTGTAAAATTTACCTACTCCATTTGTGCATATTGAAAACGAATCTTGCATATGTGAATTCTGCCTTCACAAATGTACCTGTTAGTTTTGATTGTAGACATAAGTGTTACTGTGGTATTGGTCTAATCTCATAAGACATATTTAAGGAATTGCAGCAGAAGGGTGGAGCTATCAGTGTCAATTTCTTGGCTGATTCCTTGTCTAGTGACAATAGTTCTGCTCTGCTTTATATCAGCTTTTCAGTTTTATGTTTCATCACAAAAAGAACAAACTTTTTTTTTTCTTTTAAAGGTTTTTGGGGTTTTTTGTTTTGCGCCCCCCCCCTTTTTTTTTTTAAGATTTAAAACCATATTTTTTGAAAGTGAAGCAAATAGAAACAGAAAGAAAATCTCTATCAGGGCCAGAGTAAACTTAAAGGGTATCCTTTGTAAATACTTTTTGAGTGCTCAAGCAACTGGGCAGTGCACTTTGCACACAAAGAGCCTGAGAAATGTAAAGGTACAGTATGTGGTCAACAAAACATTCAGATCTTCCCCATGAATGGTGAATACACAACATAGCTTTTAGTGCAAAAGATGCAGTCAGATGTACATATCTTATGAAGAGGCGACTGAGAGAGCTGGGGCTGTTTAGTTTGAAAAAGAGGAGGCTGAGAGGAGACCTCATTGCTATCTACAGCTACCTGAAAGGACAGTGTGGAGAGTGCTGGTCTCTTCTCACAGGTGATTAGTGATAGAACAAGAGGGAATGGCCTCAAGCTGCGACTGGGTAGGTTTAGATTAGATATTAGGAAATGTGGTGCTTGGGAATATGGTTTAGGGTGCACCTTGTAGAGCAGTGATATTGGTTGGACTTGGTGATCCTGAGGGTCTTTTCCAACCTGAATGTTTCTGTGATTCTGTATAAATCTCTGTGTGTTCAAATAAGTTAAACACACACACACATCTTTCAGACTCCAAGCTTTCCAAGGCAAAGCATGTATTATGTCCATGTCTTGTCCATGCACTCTCTCACCGACTAATAACAACAAACAAACATCCAGTCATTGCAAGAAATATTGTGACTCTGAAATTACACCTGATTTCTGCCCTGTGACCCATTATGCTTTTAACACTGTCCAGAATTTATTAGTAAAAAAGCACATAACCACATTGAACTGTCTGGTTTGTCAAAGAATCACACAAAGGAAACTGGCAGAATCCAGGCAACTGGCTGTGCAGAACCTCATTTCATTAAAACTAATCCTGATGGTTGCCAAAAGTTGTAAAATAACTGATGGAAATTGCAGATACATAGATGTGACTAGCTGATGTAGAAAATGGCTTCTGATTTTGATTCCACTGAGGTGGTTGCCGTTCCTTTCAAATGGGAGCCAGTGGGACCAGTCCAGACCAGCAAGTACCGAGAGCAATTAGTAGACTCCCACTAGCTTTAATGTGTTTCAGAAATTAGAATGTTGAGCTACTACTTCAGTACAGAATCCATCTAGGCTTGAAAGGGGAACTGATTGCAACCACCTGAGAATTTAGCATTAAAAAGCTAAACCTTTCTCAGCAAAATAGCGCGAGGCCTGTTATAACAAGTTGCCAAAGAACTTGCTTTTGATTCTCATTCAAAATCAAACGTCGACTGATCACAGATGCTCTGTCACACTCGAGGTTACTTGTCTATGTAGAGGTGTGGTTGCTACCTTCTGAGCGGTTACTGCCGTCTCTTGCGGCTCCCATGGATTCCTTGCAAGGGCAGCTTGGTCACACTTAGCTAGTGGTATCTGCTATGGAAAGAACAGTCAGCTCATCAGTACCAGGTTATAGTAGATGCCAACTGCAGATGGTCCTGATTTTGTAGAAAAAGGAAACATAGGAATGTCGTAGTTCCTTAGTCCATCTCTTCATCAATGTCTTTGTAGCTAAAGGTGACCTGCAGCAAGAGTGGTGTAGTGGTGCATTGCACGCTCAGCACTGGGAAGAATTACTTCATACCAACTCATACTTTAAGGTTTCTGATCCTGTCTACCCTGGGGAGCAAATTCCTCAGTTAAATAGTTGGACAGTTAAACAGTTGGACTGCCAGGAAAATAGTTTCTGTTTCTGTTAATACTTTAATGAGCTGCAGTCAGCAATCGACAAGAGCTGCGGTCTCTGTCCTCTTCACTGGGGGAAACCTGACAGAAGTTTCTCCCTAGTGTCGCAGCGATGACACGATGGAAGGTTTCACCGGGATGTGCGGCCACGAGGACCGTGGTGTGAGGCAGCGAAGGTCTGCTACCAGTTCAGGCGGCTTTCGGACCCCGAGAAAAACGGCAGAGATAGCGGGGAGCCTTCCCTGAGTGCGCCTCGCCGCTGCCTCCACCCAGGGCGGTCAGTGCATGCCCCAGGCAGACGGCGGACACCCTGGGCTCCCGGCATGCAGACCGCACAGCCAGCGCGAAGCCCGTAGAGCACCTCTCCCCTCCCTTCCCCGCCGCCTCGCCGTCGCCAAGGGCAACCAGGCCACTTCCGCCCGCCGCCAAGATGGCGGCGGCGCCGTAACCTGGAAGCGGTAGGTGGCCCCGCGCTCGGCGGGCCCGCCTCTGTGGTGCCGCGGGAGGTCTGTGGGCGGGGAGTCCCGTGACGGCTCGGTGCGCAGAGACGGTGGCCGGCAGGGGAGGGGGGGCCAAGCGCGCCTCAGGAGGATGGCGGAGCTGCACGGTACGGAGCGGCGGGGTTCGGGGCCGCGGCGGGCCGAGTCGGGGGAGGCGGTGGCGGGGTTCCCCGCCGCCGGGGGCGTTGGGGCGCTCTGAGGCGGCGGCTGACAGCGGGCGAGGTGGGCCTGGCGGCGGCGGGGGAGACGAGAGGCCGCGGGCACAAAGGCGAGGAGGGCCTGGGCGGCAGGTAACCGAACGGGGGACGCGCCCCGTATCAGCCCAGCGCGGGGGGTCGGCGGCGGGGCAGCCCACCCGGGGCGCAGCGCACCAGTGCCCGGCGAGTGTGTGTGCGTGTGTGCCCCGGCGGGGTGCAGCCACGCCCGGCAGCCGCGGGGCCCGGGGCAGGTGGGGCGGACCGGGGGCGACCGATGGCCCCAGTGGACTCGGCGGTGGGGTAGCCCCGCTCCCCCGCGCTGTAGGGCGATGGCATCGACCAGCCACAGCCACAACAACAACAACAACCGAGGGGAAAAAAAAAAAAAAAGAGAAAGAAAGAAAGGAGGAAGCTCTCTTTTACAGCCTCACCTCTTCTCCAGCTCCCGGTACCGAAAGCTGGGGAAGGGAAATTTAAGAGACCTGGCGTGTGTGTAGTGGCACTGACGCTCAGGGTAATGATTACCGGCGCTCAGGGTAATGATTACATCTGCTTCTGTCTGAGCGAGTACTGTCCCCCACCCTCTCGTATAGGCGTGCAGCTCTTTTCCTGTTTCACCCCATGTATTTACTGTGGCAGTTCTGATGGAGCCAGAGAGGCAGAATCTCGTTTCAAAAGTCGTCGCCTTCCTGTCTAGCCAGGTGATTTTCCCGGTGTCGCAGAGTAAACGGCGTGACAGCATCCCGCGCCTGTTTGTGGCTGCAGAAGGTGTTTTCAGCGAGTTGTAGGTGTTTTTCTCTCGGAAATGGTTAAAAAGCTGTCGTAACCTTAGGTAAGGTCAGCGGCCGTGTGTGTTGACTAAAATTGCGACTGGGCGTGAGCTATACAGCAAAACTTCGGTTTGGTGAAACTCAGTCGCTGTTTGACTTCACAAGGCTTATTTAGCAGCAGGTAAGGAGATGGAATGAAAAGTGGCAATGTGTGAGAAAACAGTTGCAAAGTACCAAAATAATAGTAGTAGCAATTTTTAAGAAGTGTATTTGAGATGGAGCTATGGAAGCATACGTTTTAATTCGGTTCTGCACATGTGCAGACACTTTTAAGGCAGAATATTCGTGATCAGAGTTGTAACTGTGTGTATTGTTACTGCTGCTGTACTTGGTCAGTATTTTTTTGACTGTCAAAATGGAAATTAAGGTGGTTTTAGTCATCACATTCAGGGTCTTAGTTTTCTACTGTTTCTTGTTTACATTTTTGACTTTTGGTTTGTTTCTTCTTTTTACTTTCTAAACTGCCCTTTTTTTTTTTTGTGGGTTTTTTTTTTTTGTTTTTTTTTGTTTTTGTTTAAAGCCCTAGTCATTATTGGGTGCTTCTGTTTATAAAATCAAGGGCTTAAAGTAGGTGGTGGTCAAATTAAGTCACATTTATTTACTGCCACATTCCAGACATATGTTGTGTGGTGATCTTGATATAATCCTAGCCTGCTTTTGGGAAAGATTTACTGAATCCTATGAATTTGTTATTACAGTGTTGTGCATACATTTTAATTTTAGTAGTGCCCTTATCCTCTTAATTCCTGTTGAAAGATTTGGGTTTGACTATTTTGGTTTTCTCTGTAATTATTCTTTGCTCCAGATGAGTAAAGTGGGAGATTATTTTACTAATTTGAAGCCGGATTCCTTTTAATTGAGGCTAATGTTTGTCAGCCATCAAGATTCCTGTGTGTGGGGCATGGCAAAACATGTACATCAGGCAAAACTAATTTTATATGTAGTTGTAATACACAAAGATGATTCCAGACAAAGCTCTCCTTGTGTCACCGCCTTCCTTTGAGGAATACCAAGGGAATCCTCAAAGAGGATGCTGTCTTCTTCCATGTCCCTCTGTTCTGCTCTTTCTAGAAACGTTGAACAATCCCCAGCATTTTTTCTTGGGGGTGATGGCAGGGGTAGGCTCGATAAACAGTGCTGATTGCAAATAGCTGCTGTTCCCGGTCTAGTTTTTCCTTTCCAGCATGACATCTCTGTAAGGCAGGAGGTGCTGGGAGGGGCGTTCCTTTGTTATGTTGACACTTAAATCGCACTGATGGGTGTATTCTCCTCCAGGAATTTTGTGTAAGTGAAGGGATTCCTTCAGACGACAAATATTTTCTTCATCTGTCTTTCTGCGCTCTCAGCCTATATACAGAAATTAATTGCTCGGAAGATCGCCGTGCGTGTGCCTTTTAGGAAACCCTTGGATTGATTGTTTCTTGGCTGTGGCTTTCTAGAAAAGAATGTTTCTGCTGAAGCGGGGTGTGTGCGGTGATCGTGGCTTGTCACCGTGTGAGCTGGCTGCTGCCAGGCTGTATACAGCACCCATGAAATAGGTGGACGTACGTGCTTGCATGTGTGCATGCTGCTCGTGCATGCTAATTGAATTAAGGCTGTAAAAGTATCTTCTACTTGTTGTGAATGAGAAGGATTGCATTTTGAGATCCCCTCTTGGCAAGACTGAGGAAGCTCTACGAATGACTGAACTCTCTTTTGGGAGGGTTTAGTATGATGATATAAGGAAATAAAACTGCATTAAGAGATCTCAGATGTTCCTAAATACCATTCTGGAGAGTCTGGGTGGGTGCTAGTAAGGAACCCTTTCTCTCTGTCAGTGGGTTCTCCTCTGTGTCTGAGGAAAGGTGAAAACTTGTGTGCATGGACGGTGGGGAAGGCAGCACTAGCCCCATCTCCTTGCCAGCCATGGCTGCAGGGACGTTTCCCTCCTGATGCCCACCTTGACCCTGCCCTCCTCAATGGGTGGGTTTTGGGTGGCTCTATGCTTTGCCTGGGTGAAGGGTAGACCCTGGCCTGCAGCTATTAACGTGTACCCCAATCCAGCCTGCCGTGTCCTTTGCTCAGCTTGCCTAGCACCATTTCCCACCCAAAATCCTTCCAAAAGTGTTGCTTTTTCTTTTTTTTTTCTTTCTTTTTTTTTCTTTCTTTTTTTTTTTTTTCTTTTGGTCTGGAAGCTTTGTGGATGCTCTTTTAATTGAAGCGCAGTTTGGCAGTTTGCTTTCTTCTGTGTCTTAATACCTTGCTTTTTATTTTTTACTGCATTCAGTTGCATCTTGGAAGGAATATTTCTGTCTCTGGGTTTGTGTGTGTGAGAGGGCTGGGAAGGACACAGTAGTGAAGATTAAACAACTAGCTGTAATTAGAATGTACAGATAAAAAAAGAACCTTTGTTTATATTAAAATTGGACTGGCTAGCATAGTCTAGTCTGTTTGATACAGTATGCTATGTTACAGAATGTACAGGGATAAAATGTAACAGGTTGTATAATAAGCAGGTAATGTTTGCAGTATTAGCCACTGACCTTAATTTGCTTTGTTTTTGCTGCGTTGCTTGGGCTTGACTCTGTTGAAAAGTACCCAGCGCATACTATTAAATCTGGGTGTTCTCCGACTCCAAATTTGGTTCAATAAAGGTGCTTTCAGTACAGCAAAACAATGGTCTCTGGATAGAAAGAGAATTCTAATTACTAAGAATTTTTCCATCATTAACCTCTATGTTATGGATGTATTTTGTACAGAAATTATGTAGTGTTCATTATTATGTCTTTTAAAAAAATGCATACCACACAGTTCATTTTAGACACTCTTAAGATGGTTGCAGATTAAGAAGTACTTTTATCTGTGTTGCTCTACAAGAGAAATATATGAGAGAATGGAGCAATATCATATAATTGTATACATGCTGATTATCAGGAAAATATGTTAAGAGACTGTGAATTGGTGTAGATAAATTCTAGGATGCACGGTCAAAGAACCTAAAACAATCTGGCATGCCTATGTACTCGATTCTTTTAGTCTTGTTTTTGCCATAAAGATGTAAGTGTAGCTTTTTGGTTTCTCTAAAGAAGTGTAGTCTGTGTTCTCAGAATGGATGTACAGTAGATCCTAATTTGCACGCCTGTCTTGCTTTCTGTTACAAAAAGTGTTGGAGAGTATTTTTTGCCACAGGAAGGTATGTAGCTGTTTGGTGCTTTTTGTTTGTTTTTGTGCCCCTTCTCCCCCGTGTTTTTTTGTTTGTTTATTCTTTTTTTAACACGGATGAAAGTTTGCTGCTCGTCTGTTAGTGGTGTTGGGGTTTTACAGAGAGGAGCAGCCCTGGGGAGGCGAGCTGTGCTCCAGCCCAGTTTATCTTGAAAAACATGAGACTGGTGCTCACAGTAAATTGGTTGTAGCTTGCTTGCTCTTACGTGTGCCATGCTAATCCTCTATGTGCCTTTGTGTCTTAAAATGTTTAGTATTCTATGTAGAGCAAGCTGTATGGAGTGATCCAGCAGACAGTATTTCCATCGAGCCCTGTTGATCCCGTAGATACTGTATCCGGTTCAGTGGACCTGCCTACCCTGTGGTCGGAGGCTTTTTGTTATGCATGCATCCTAATTGTTCTTTCTGTTGGCATTGTACATAGACTGAAGGGGCTGTGCACCAATGCAAATAGCCTTTCTAATACCTTATGCATTTGCATTATAGTGGCTGCATAAATATTGCAGCACAGCTCCAGTTCACTCTCTTGCTGCTTTGACTGCTGGGCTTTAAAATAAGTTCTTCAGATCTTGTTCGTGGTTGGTATTGCTTTGGAGAGGGGTTCTGAAGCGCATCTTTATTAAATAGTGAGGTCTTGTTTGTGATAAGTTGCAGTTTTAACATACCCATGTTCTAGTCTCCCACTCCTTCCAGCCCACAGGTTCATATAGGCGCCTGGAGGGAGAGAAAAATAAAGCTTGATCAGTTTTTCACCAACTATTTCTGAACTCACTATATATGGAATTGCAAAGCATGTTTTTGAAACTTGCTTTTGCATTTATTTCCAGAAATCCCATAGATGTTTGTGGGAATATTTTATGCATAAGGAATGCAAAATACGGTGCCACCATTGTTTTGGTGCTGAAGCATTTGGTAACTTATGCCTGACTTTACCAGAAGCACCTCGAATTTCCTTTGAAAAGTGTCAGTAGTGATTTGACTTAGACACTCTTTTGGGGAGCTGGTGGCAGGTTGCCATCACCTACCTGTCAAAAGGTTGGTTTATAAAGTTAAATAAAACAGTGGTTAGTATCACTTTGTTGCATCTGTAGATGCTTAGAGGCTTTGAAATTAACCCTAGAAGGCTATCTTTTAAAGGTTTGAATGAATTTCTTGTAGTTACAGCCTAGTTATTAATGTATTGCATCAAATATTGAGAGGGATGATATGTTAAACTATTAATTGTATTTTGTGACTAATTGCTTGCAATCCTAGGGTTGCTCTGCCTTACATGGTTTAGTTTGTGAAAGCTGCAGAAAGGAAGATGTGTTTGAATGTTCATTTTTTGGCTATATCTGGTGTTAGTGGCTTGCCACTCGTTTGCACACTTGAAAGAGGCAGTGGTTGTGTTCAGGTTAAGGATGTGATGAATGACCCTGTTGTTGGAACAAAAGTTATGAAAACCAGTAAGTGATAGTACTGCAAGAAAGCATAAACTAACTTAGATGTTCTGTGTGATGATTGATGATTCACATATATATGAAATACTCTGCATAGTGCTTCAAACAACAGACTATAATGCAGTATTTTTAATACCTAACCTGTCAAAAACTTGTCTGCTGGAAGCTTAAAGTAAGTATTTATAGGGATGGACATGAAAATACAAGAATAAAAATAATCTTGAAACCTTGACATCTGAGAACCTTAAGCTGCTGTACATTTACACTTCACCTGTATTTGGATTGCAATTATCTATTATTTATTACAGATAATGTTGGTTTAGTACCTCAAAAATATGGCAAAGCCTCTTTAGAATTTGCTGTTGTATTTAGATCTATGATTTTGGTGTTTCCATCTAATAGAATTTAGTATTAAATCAGAGATTGAAAAAGTGTTTCATGACAGTTTGAATGGTCAGAATGATGCATTGCTCTGGCATGTTGTGTTGACTGGGAAGAAAAATAAACATATTTATTACTTTTCTGAAGAAATACCTGACTGACAGCCAAAAGGACCGAGAGCCTGATATTTATTTGTAGATGAGGTGTAGCAAGGATTGTGGCGAATCCTACTTCTCTCTTTCCCTTTCTTTCACCTGAGTCCCTGTCACATAAATCGTGGCAAACAGGAGATTTTGCTCTCTCTTTGGTATGAGGCTGCTTTCCTGTGACTGGCAGTACTGGTAACCTGTGTAATTGTGGCACATGAACTGTCCTGTCTTCTCTATAATAAGATTTCTTACTGTTGTATTTTTTTCATGCTGAAAGTTAGGTTATAACTAACCTAAGCATGCCCAGAGAAGGGCAACGAGGCTGGTGAGAGGCCTCGAGCACAAGCCCTATGAGGAGAGGCTGAGGGAGCTGGGATTGTTTAGCCTTCAGAAGAGGAGGCTCAGAGGAGACCTTATTGCTGTCTACAACTACCTGAAGGGTGGTTGTGGCCAGCAGGAGGTTGCTTTCTTCTCTCAGGCAACCAGCACCAGAACAAGAGGACACAGTCTCAAGCTGTGCCCGGGGAGGTTTAGGCTCGAGGTGAGGAGGAGGTTCTTCACTGAGAGAGTCATTCCCCACTGGAATGGGCTGCCCAGGGAGGTGGTGGAGTCACCGTCCCTGGAGGTGTTCAAGGCACGTTTGGACGTGGCACTTGGTGCCATGGTCTAGTCTTGAGGTCTGTGGTAGTGGGTTGGACTTGATGATCTTTGAGGTCTCTTCCAACCTTGCTATACTGTGATACTGTGATACTGTGATAATCTGTTTTGTAACACACAGTGCTAGTAGTGTTTATTGATAATTGTTCTGGGAGGAAATACTCATGTTATATCAAAATACTTAATTTCTTTTCCCCCCACTGTTTTAACTGTTGCATAGATTTATTTGTGTATTTATTTTAAAGAAAACAAAGTGGTATGTCAGTGGAACTTAAAGCTTGTATAGCACAGCATGAAAGTCTTGGGAAATTTGTAGATAATTGGCTATAACAATACATACAGTGCAACTGCAGGTGCTGAGTAAAGTGCTTTGTGCCATGGAAGGCTTCAGGTTCCCAGCTTCAGTCTTGGTTTTTTTTTTTTTTTTTTTTTTTTTTTTTTTAATGTTATACCTAATGGGGGAAAATAGTGGAGTTTATTCCATTAATCAATTGAATAATTCATCAATTAAAAAATCTCAGAGCCTTCCCCCAACTCAACAACAACAACAAAAAAAAAACCCCCTCAAACCACAACCCTCAGCTATCTAAGGCAAGGAAATGAGTAATCTTTATACTCTTTATTAGATGATCTATTGCATTTCTGAAATAGTGGTGGTAGAATTTTGTGCTTTGTATTTCCCTTCCTCCTCCTCCTTGAGGCAGCCCCTCAGAAAAGCAGAACTGTGCGTTTCTTTTAATTCTAAGGGATAACCTTAGAGTCGTCTTCAGATTGCCAGCTCTTGTTTAGAGGCATTTAGTTACATGGAGTCACTCACTATGTGTAGCAGAGAGAAAATGACTTCACGAGCAAACTATATGGCTCCTGGAGGCATCAGGCAGCTTAATATGTAAACAAAAGTCCTCAGCAGTCAAAAATAGATCTTTATAAAAAGAAATAGTGCAAAAAGTGACCTCCTGAACAAGGAAGTGAAGAATCCATCTGTGTAGTCTTGTAAAATGCTGATTATAGCAGAATATGAAGGCCTTATCATGAAAACTCATTTTGCTGTTGCTTCTCGTAATACATGACTTAAAAATATATATCTTGTAGAGAAATGATCATACAGTCAAAGGGTTTAAAGCCGAGAAAAATCCTATAAAATATGCATAATCTGGAGTGATTTGCACAATTTTCGTTTAACCCATCTATCCCTTCAATAAGAAGCCTCAGTTCAAATATTCTTATTAGCATACTAAATCTGTGACAATTACTTTTCTAATAGATTTCAGAATTTAATGGCTATTCTACAGTGCTTGCAAAACCTAAATTATTTCTTACTAAAGGGAGTTTTGTAATACTGGCAGTTACATGAGCTATATCGAAGTAAAGATTCTAGATGATTTTATGAAAAAGGAAATTTATGCTAGCATAACATGACTTTAGGTACCTTGGAGCTTGTCTTTGTGCATCAAATTTTATATTCTGTGCATCAAACATTTATATTTTAGTTCTTGTAAGTCCTTTTAACTCTTGGACGGTGTGCAAATGATGGCAGATTTCAGGTTATTGTGTTTATTTTCATGATGGGCTACGTACTTTTTGGAATACTCAAACAATTGTTTGGCAGCTTTCTTGATAGCATGTTGTTTGTGGCAGGCCTAGTTAGGAAGGAAACAGAAGTTTAATTATTACAGCCAAGAGTTGTAATTCGTGTAATAAATAGAACTACCTGGATTCATTTTTTTTTTTCTCCCCCTGATTTCACCATGAATTTGTTTTCTGTGGTTTAGGTCATCATTATGCAAGTTGTTACACTAGTGATTTCTCTTCTCTCTTCCCCATAAGAAGTTTTGAGATAAATGTTGGTAGTTATTTCTTGCATTTAAACTCTGTACTGTCAGGTCTTTGCAATTCAGGGCTTTTGAGAAGCCCGAAGTCATAGCCAAACAGATACCGAGGTTTCAGTTACATGCTTTCACTGTAGTATCATGTTTTCTTCTTCCAAACTGAGATGCCGTTTATTGAACCAATTAGCTGTTGAGTGCAAGCCAGAACTTTCTCTTGAAATCAGAATTAATGAATAAACAAATTACACTGGACAGATTTGTATTCTCAGCAGTCAGTGACAGTTAACATGTGACAAGGACACGGTTTGTATCCTGCAACCTTGGTGCCCTGTTTCTGTATGTGTACTTGGTCCTGCCGAAGTCAGCGGGGTAAACCTTTGACTATGGATCACACGTTCACATCATGTATTTGATGATATGTCTGTCCTGGAATGTTTTTGAAACCGTTCCAACTCTTCTGTAGCCAGCAGATGGGATGCATACGCCTTCATTAACAAGCAGTTAACTCCACTGGTACCACTGAATTTTCATCATGCTCCAGGTCTCTGACTTGGCTCTTTCTGCGTTCCAGCTCCCACTGTTTGTTCTGCTCTCTCTTAGAAGAAATTAACACTAGCATTACATGCTCCTGCCCTCCTGTGGTAACAGAAACCTAAACGTTTCTCTCAAATTTGGGTTGTGTGAAAATAAAAGGAGAACAAGGAATTAATTTTTCTCTGCTGGAGCCGCTGCTTGCATCTCTGAAGATGTATTTGCTTTCGGTGAATTGTTCTGCTTCAAAAACCCTGAGGAAATCAGTAACTTCTAAACTTACTGTTACAGTAACAAAAAGACCTTGTAGCCTTTTGTAGTTTTGAACTGACCTTCTGGTCAGTTTGTGATATGCACTGTCTTTTTTGCATTAGAGAAACTCAGGCACAGAAATTCCAGGGAAGATTTTTAACAGCAGCAGTGACAGTGGGGTTGCTCTGCCTTTCCTGCTGTGAGCCAATGGGAGCTGAAACCCAGTTCCAGCACATGCCTTGATGAGCCCGCCTGGCTAGGTGACACACGGCAAGCTCACCAGAAATGAGGAGCAGAAACGGATCACAACCCCAAACTCCTCACCCCTGCTAGACAAGTGAAAGGCAGAGCGAAATGGATAGGTGCAAAAACAGTTTCTGCTGTGAAATTTGTGTTGGTAATGAAAGCCTCAACCTGTTAGACCTTTGAATGTGCAGCATGATAACAAGTAGTCATGTTGCCTGAAAGAATCCTGAAATGCTTGTAGTCTTTATGAGACCTCTCATTTCTTTAATGATCCTCTGTTTTAATAATACTAAAATAAAGCTGCTGTCATCTTAGTTTCAAAGCTAATGGTGTATGTAAACTATGGACAAACAACGGCAGACAAATGTTTATGTGTTATTCTCAACTTGTAAAGTCTTGGAATGAGAAATCTGTTTGTCACAGCTTTCACTCCTGCGACTTCCAGTGTCTACTGAAACTGTTTTTTGTTGGTTGGTTGTTTTTTTTTTTTTCACTTAAACCTGCTCCATATTAGCAGGGAGATTTTCACAGATTGCACATGGTCGATTCTTTGGGCCAGCTTGTTGGCTGCCTTTCAAAAACATTTAATGTTAACTGATCAGCTGTATACCATGATAATCTAAAAGTATAATTTAGAACTACTGCTGATTTTTCACATTGTTTTGCACTTTTGTGATGTTGTTTATGGTCCCTCTTCATCTTTGAAGCCAGTTAATAAACAGTGAAAATTGCTTACACTGAGATCCAACAAAAGGAAATGCTCCAGAGTAAGTTTCTGTAATATTGGCTGTAAATTTCTTTCTTTGACACAGAAACAAGTTAACACAAGGCAAAGAGTGTATAGAGCGTGAAAGCTACTCATTGCTACAGCTTGTCTGTGTTCCCTTATCCCAGGGTAATGTGAGGTAGGCTGCCTTCATCTTAACTAAGAATTTGTGTGCTTGCCTGAGCTTTCTGCAAGTAACTGGTGTGCTTTGACCATTGAGTTACTGTTTGCAAGAAGGAAAAAGCTTTCAAATAAAAGCAGGGAGAGCATGGAAGGTTTGTATGAGTGCTGCTTTCAAAGTGCTCCTGATTGTTATCTGATGATTTTTCTAAATAGGAATCTAATAATCAACTGAACTTTTCTCATGTACTTTTTAAATGGTAAAAGTGACTTGCTTGTCGTGTTTGGAGATGATGTCCAAAGGATGATGAGCTGCAGAGTTCAGCAGGGGTTGTTTGTGGCTGCAAAAGCTCATGGACCAGATTTCTAAGTGTGTAAGCACAGAGTGTAAAATGATTGTTCAGATTTTTTTCTACCTGTTCAGGGTACGTTTTCTTTTCTCTCTAAGCAGCTTTCTCAAGCAGCTGAGGGTGAGTTGGACAACAGGCTTGAATATCTGTTTTAATTATGACTTTTACATAAATTCCAGGTTGTAGACCTGATTTATGAACTAAATGTGAGACTAAGGAACCAGTTAATAAGTTTACATTTGTGGGATTGTACTTCGTCTCTTCCCTGTGTACTGCAGGGATGTTTATATATTCATCCACTACAAACACATGCTGCTTTTCAGGTACCAAAAGTAAATGGGCACAACTTGATTAATAGAATACCAGAAATGTTACTTTTTACCAGGTTTTGACCACTTTTCAAGTGGCTGTACTAGTATGAAATTTATGTTATAGAGATGAAAATTCCAGAACTCCAACACTTAGGATTCATTTGAGTTCTGATTTTCTTGGTGCCAAAACTCTTAATTAGCGAGCACTCTAAGTTCTCTTATCAGTCAGCTGGGGGGGACTGGTTTTATGGTCTTCATCTGATCTGACTATGGCTATCTTATATCTGAGAGTACTGTTTGGTTTTGTTTATTTATTAATACGCAGTTTTATCACTCCCCTAGTGCTTCCAAACTAATGTAAATAAAATATCACAGCTTGAAAAGCAGTGTCAAAAAACACTGAAACAAAAGCTTAAACATGTGATTGCAGAGCAGGCTTAATTAGCCAGTGCAAGGAATTTGGTTCTTTTAAGTCAAGCTTTTAATTTGCCTGTAAGGTTCACTTTTCAGCGTGAGGTGTTCTGATATGCCGACAACATTGTAATTGTACCATTATAAGTTTTATATCTATGTGTGTGTGTATATTAAAGTACTTTGTACTGTTTGCAAAGTTCATCAGATTGACTTGTCCATCACTCCCAGCTTTATTTGTAGTAATTCCAATGCTGTTTATTGGTTCTTGAGGAAGTAATGTGGGCTTTTATGCAAGTCTTTTAGTATTTGAAAAGGTGTCTGAAAATAATGAATGGCAAATTGAGAGTTTCCAATGATAATAAAGGTGAGGAAGATTTTTTTTGTTTTTGTTTTTGTTTTTAAAATTTAGATATGCTGGTTTATTTATCTTTTTTACTTCTTTAAAATATGTAATGGTATTGCTCTTTAGATAGATCTGATTTCCACCACCCCCTTTTCCCGCAACTGAATTTTGTTGATTCAGTGTTTAAAATACTGTTTAAAAGGAAAATCCAGGAGATGCTGGTTTGATGTTGGGATATGGCTGTAGCTTCTGCTTGCTAAAGTATTTATGTTAGTTTATTTAAGACACTTCAGTTGCAAGGTTCTTAGTAGTTAAAAAGTCAGGTCTTGATAGTTTTGAACATTTTTGTAATAGATAAAAATAAAACCCCTCAGTCACTTAGCTGAAATAGCAAAAATTTACATTCTCTTTTGACTTTTCAACAAAGTCATTATTTGGTGTAAAATAATCTAATGCTGATTGAGTTGCCAAAAAAAAAAAAAAATTGGTTTTGAGAGGGAGCTACTGCCTAGATCTGTGTCTGTGTTTGGAAACTTTATTGGTATATGAATACAGATCCCAAAAATAGAGATCAAACACATTGCTATTTGCAATTATTTCTTATCCCAGAGGGGAAACCCAAATAGGTGCAGCCATTAGGGATCTTGTTTTGCCCTAGGGGTCTGTAACAGTTCCAATTTTACAGTGTAGTGGATTTGTAGTAGTATTTAAATTGGTTGTTGTGGGTTGATAACTTAATCTGAAATTCAGCGAAAGATCAAACTGTAATTAGCTGATACTTTTCTTTTTCATGTTTTCTGATCTCATGTGGAAAGTGAAACAGCCATTTCCTTCTTGCTTTTTCTGGTCTCTTTCAGACATTGAAAATACTGCATTTGTGGTGCCATGCACAGATATCCAAAGGCTGATTTATGGTCACGTGAACTCTGTAAGGCTTGTTCTTAAGCAAAACCCCAAGCCTTTTAAGCTTAGTTTTAAAACTGGTAGGGCTTTTTTTTTTTTTTTTTTTTTTTTTAAATTTCTACTGAAGTTATTTTTATGGACATCTTGCATTTCTTTGTCTTGCTCTCACTCGCATGGAAAAATCACATCTGCCAAGTGTTGAATGTTAGTAAGTTCTGTTGCGTTCTAGAGATTTTTTGTTTCTATTTAGTGCTCATGCTTTTGTATCTCTATTAGCAGCTTCATATTACTGTATATGCAGCTGTGAGTGTTATGTGTTGGAGCATCCAGGGCAGCATAGCTTGATAGCAGTCCATAGGGCAGAACTGCCTTGCAGGGCAGTGATTTGCTTTATTTTTCTGAAGGATTAGTGGAAAGGCTGTTAGGGCAAGAAATACTTCTGGCATTGAGCTTTATCTGAGATAACACTTTGTAGCCTCATCTAGACGTACTGGTATCATGGCCAACAGATGGAAGGAACAGGCAACTTCCTCGCAGATTCCTACAGAATTACATAGAATGACAGAACCATTTCAGATGAAAAGACCGTAAAGATCATCAAGTCAAACCATTACCTAAATCTACCAATTCTGGTGCTGAACCATATCCTTTAGCACCACATCTCAGTGTCTTCTAAATACCTCTGTGAACGGCGATTCAACTACCTCCCTGAGGAGCCTGTTCCAGTGTTTGAGAACCCTTTCAGTGAAAAAAAATTCTTCTAATAGCCAACCTAAACTTCTCTTGAAGCCATTTTTTTCTTATCCTATCACTTGTTACTAGGGAAATGAGACCAACACCCATCTCACTCCAGCCTCATTTCAGGTAGTTATTGAGCCTTTTTTTCTGCAGGCTAAACAACCCCAGTTCCCCCCTGCCTCTCCTAATAATGCCTATTCTCCAGACCCTTCACCAGCTTTGTTTCTTGTCTCTGGACCCACCCCACAACTCAATGTCCTTCTTGTAGAGAGGCCCCCAAAACTGAACATAGTACTTAAGATGTGGCCTCACCAGTTCTGAGTATGAGGGTACAATTGCTTCCCTAATCCTGCTTCTGACACTGTTCCTGATCCAGGCCAGGATGATCTTGGCCTTCTTGACCACCTGTGAACATGCCCATGGATCCAGCCTGTCTAGATCCATCTGTAGTGCCTTCCTACCCTTTGTCACTGGCATACTTACTGAGGGTGCAGCCAATCCTCTCATCCAGATTACTGGTAAAGATCTTAATGAGAACTAGCTCCGATCATAATGGTGTGATATAGGAAAGGAAGTAGACCCACAAAAGCATCCCTCGAAGATACCATGTTCTTCTGGGCAGAGATGAAGAGCTCTTGAATTAAGGGGATGGTTTATTAATAAATGGTAGAAGTGGGAAAGTGGTGGTACTGCATAAGATCAGGTATGCCAAATGCATCTTGGTGTGATGAGGTTGACTATTGCAGGGATCATCTAACCTGGATTAAGCGATAAGGTTATTTGCTCTGATAGAAGTGAGAAATTAAATAGTATTATCTGCACAGATGTGACATGAGGAATTTAGGAGTTAGAGGACAGCACACAATGTGTCAAACAGAAGCTGTCATCAAAACTCTTCTCTCTCAGATGTGCTCTCAACTGATAGTCCTCACAATCACACATCAAATTTAGTATTAGCAGGCAAGAATCACTGTAAATTAAATTTTTCATTTGTTTCATGCCTGATTTTCAATCTCCTAGGATGCTGATTTAATGAAGATGCACATAAAATTGCTTTGTATTTAGGAAAAAAATTATTCAAGCTGCATGTTTATAGCATTTAATTATACTTTATACTAAGCCAGTACTGACAATTGTCATACCAGTTTTATTATCATCTGTGTAAGAGTTACAGAAGCTTTTGGTTTGGTAGAAATCTGTGTGATACAGATGACTGATAGTCAGCTCTTCAGATTGCAACTTCTTCTCCACCCTCTATTTGAAGAATTGTTGTCAGAGAATGGAGGAAAGGGAGGAAGGAGGAATTGTGGGGGAGAGAAACTGCCCCTGTTTGCACAACCTTATGTCCAAGAATCACAGGAGCCTGGAGGCTGGTAGGGAGGAGGTGGTTTCATCAGACACATGCTAATCCTTCAGCTCCACATAGGAATAAAGGAGTTGATGTAATTTGTCTGTTTCTTGCCTTGCAGCAAAGGGAGGGCTGGGACAGGATGGAGGAATACAGCACTGGCATGTTGTGCCTTGCTGCAAGGGGAGCTTATGCTGAGGAGGTGGCATTGGCCCTGCCCTGTTGCAAGGGACACACCAGTTCAGCTCCTGCTCCCCAGGTCTTTTCTAGTTCTGCTGTTTGAGACAGTCTGCCTGCTACTGGTCCTTGGTAGTTATTCCTATACATTGTCATAGTTCATTACTGTCTGTGCCCAGTACTCTTGTCTCGCTTCAGGTAAATGCTTGTGGTTGTCTTTTACCCGTGCTTGTTCTCTCTTTCTGATCCTGTTTTTCCTTGGAAGTGTCATTCTGTGGTTTTTATTCCTTTACCATTATTTTGAGAATGATTGAATGGAAAAGGTAGGAAGTATTTTCTGAAATTGGTGAATCAACTTGTTAAACTAATTTTTGTTTATTTAGTTTTAGAGGTCCAGGTACCTTTCCAGTATTTCCATTTCTTCTTTTTCCTTTTGTTCAAAAATCTTTTCTGCCTTTCTCATATATTCTCCTTGTATTCTCAGTGTTCACATATAAAAATAGCACCCTGTTTTTGAACATACTGTTCTAGAGTATATTGTTATACTAAGATTTGTTCATTCATTCTAGTTCATTTGAGAGTCTGTATAACTTTTCTGAGTGCTTTCTGCATGTCTCATACTTTTTGAATTAGACTCCTTTTCAAAAGGGCTAATTTTTGTCTAATCTGGATACTAGTTGTGTGAATGAGTTGAAAAACTTCTCTCCTGCCCTGTACATCAGAGAGAAACTCCATGCTCCATCACTTTGGTGAGGCGTGCAGCAGAAGCTGGGTGCATTACAGGGATAAACTGCCGGGAGTTAGAGCAGCCCTTGCCTTTGTGCAGCTCAGAGAGGAGGAGATGTGGGCAATCCCACTGCAATGAGTCACCTTGTCTCAGCTCCTGCTGTCTAGTGCAATCCAGCAGCCCATTTACTTAATAGGTACAGATTTTGCAAGGTGCAAGTATCTGGAGACCAGCAGGTCTGGTGAGGCACTATGTTGTCCCTGTGTAAGGCTTGCATTTTTAGTGGTTATTTCTCTTAAAACTTTTAAGTGTTCACAGATTGAATGGTTCTTTGCTGAGTTGCTTAGACATTTGTAAATGATACCTGTTTTTTATCAAAAGTGAAGAGGTGTAAGGTCCAAGAATGTAAGCTGTTATAAACAAGCGTATTATATATATATTTTTTTGCTTTTAAATTTTACTAGGATAGTAGTATGAATTTACCCTGCTTTCTCATGATTTTTTTTGTCAAATTTCCATTATCTTATTTAATTTATTAAAAGGTCTTGAGGTAAAAGGCTTATTATTGTATCATATTAGTACAATGTTCTTTAATTTTGCATGTCTGAACTTTTTTTACATGACATTTTTCAGATTAATGTTGTTACTGCTAACTACTTCAACAATGCATAAGCCTTTCAAGCATGCTGAAGACTGTATCATCCAGTTAAATTTTGGCAAGCAGAAATTATGTTTTTCATATTTCTAGTAAAAATGTCATTGAAGACCTTTTGTTTTTTTTAAGAGGGGGGAAAAAAAAAAGGATGTCTCATCTGAACAGATTTTTGAAGAATCTGCTTGGAAAGGATCATAATAATTTTTTTTTTTTTCCTTTGAAGGAAAACATCTTGTTCCTGTGAAGATACTCAGTTTATAATACATTTTCCAGAACTGTTGGCATATGTGAAACAATCTTTTAATCAGGCGCCTTGTTCTGAGCAGAATAGTGTTCAGTGTTGATTTGAGCCTTTTGGGTGTCAGGCTGGGGCTTAGGGTGTTGTGTTGGTGAGGCTCTTCAACAGCAGGAGTGAGCACAAGGAGTATTCATAGCAGACCTAGGACTTCACATGGTTCTTCATAAGAAGGTGAACAGCTTACATTCTGTGTTTGTTTCATTTTTTTTCTTCTATCCTGGGAAAGAAATATCTGAGATGGCCACTGAAATGTCTAAGAACTTGGATGAACTTGCAAGAAATTCAGATGTCATCACTCTTGGTTTTGTGTGTGTGTGTAAAATGCATGCATTTAATGTTGATGGGGGAGAAAAAAACACGTGTAAAATCCAGCCAATATGAAAATTAAGTTTGCAAAATAAAGCAGTCAGAATTAGACAGGTGTGAATTGAGATGGTTCCTAGTGCTTTAGGTGACCATGCTTGTTAGAATGTGTTTAATATGTCTCCAATTAGTATGTACTTTTGCCTTCATTAAGACTCTTCCTCCATGCAGTGTGTAGGAGCAGGAGTGGTGTTTTGTTGATTTCAGTCTCAGTGTTTTTGTATCTGTGATATTCTCTTAGGAGGATTTTCATACTAGTTGCTTCTTACCTGCTGACCATCCTTTCCAGCATCTCCATGCTTGTTCCAGCTCCTGCCTGTTTATCCCTTCCCCATACTTCTCAGCTTGCATGTGCTCAGCTGTGACTCCAAGGAGGGTGGATTGGATGGTAGGAGGCTGTCTCAGGGAAAGGCCTATTCAGTCACTGTGCATTGGACTTGCTCTGTGGGAATGCCTTATATCAAAAGAAGTTGGCATGTAGGAGTTGAGGAGCTGAAACAGGCTTAGAGTTTATGAAATACTCAGCTTTTTGTTGCCAGAGGAATTCCTTACAGTTTTCTTATTAGATGTTGCAGAGTGGCCAGGAGTGAAATTGACTGTGGCACCAGACTTCTTCTTAATACATTTCAAGTCTCTAATCTAAACCAAAAAAGTCATATTTGTTGTGAAATCAGTGTTAAGATTGCCCTCAGCATGAACTAAGCAACATCCAAACAGCTATTAGTCGTATAAACAACTGAACCAAATAAATGATATTACCTTTTCTTGATATTCTGATGTCCACTTCAGTGCCACCCAAGGGGCTGGCAGGCAGTTGCTAGTAAGTGTCATCTTTGAGGAGTGAAGTCTAAAAAAGGTCAATGAGATTGAAGATGCCTTTGCTACAGCATTGGCCCTATATAGCTGCATATATTGCTGCCTGAATCACCTGTTGTATCTAATTGCTGAAATAATATTTCACAGCTTTATGTCATTATGTTTAATTCTCCTTTGCTTATGGTTGGAGAAGCAGTTGAAAGCTTTGAAAAAGGCTGGGGAGCAGTTATATTCTCTGTCACATTATTAGGGGCTATAATGAGCCTGCATTTCCATGGTGCTGGCATTTAATGAAGTTCCCCAAAGTATTTCTAAGTTACTTCAGCTTCCCCATCTGTGGTCGAGCCTCACTTCAAGCAGTGGTGCAGGATGGTGCTCTGTCCATTGCAACATGGAAGCTGTTTAATCACATTCAATAATGCAGCACAAGAGCTGGTGAAGGGCCTGAAGCACATGGCCTGTGAGGAGCATCTGAGGGAGCTGGAGTTGTCCAGTCAGGAGAATAGGAGGGGAGACCTTGTTCCTCTCTTCAACTCCCTGAAGGGAGGTTGGAGCAAGATGGGGGCCAGCCTCTTGGTGACAAGCACCAGGACTAGAGGAAATGTTTCTGAGCTGCACCAAGGAAGGTTCAGGCTGGATGCTAGGAAATATTTCTTCACATAGAAGGTTATCAAACATTGAAATGGTCTGCCCAGGGCAGTGGGGGACCTGCTGCTTAGGGACATGATTTAGTGTTGACGTCTCAGTGCTGGATTGAAAGTTGGACTGTAGGGTCTTTGAGGTGTCTTCCAACTAGATGTTTTCTGTGGTTCTGTGATATTATTTTGCATTAATGCAAAATCCAGCTGAAAGTGGAGGGAGAAGCTGTGTAGGTAGAGCGCAGTTAACCTGAGAAATATGTGTAGCAGTTAATAATGAGAATCTTGCTGCAGTGGGTACACTATAGGAGAAATACCATTTTTCTTTGGCAGTTCGTAATTCTTGCCTCTGAGTAAGAATACTCAGAGGGAAGAAGTGGTCCATCACATCACATTTAGACAAATGTTGGGAAAAAGAGATGAGAGCATTTAAACTTGCATCTGGTTATCTGAAACATCACAGTTTCTTTGCACTCTTGTTCTGTCTATATACTCACAGTATCACAGTATAGCAAGGTTGGAAGAGACCTCAAAGATCATCAAGTCCAACCCACTACCACAGACCTCAAGACTAGAAGACTACTGGCTTGGCCTGAATCAACTTCCTTTCACTAGGTAAAATGCAGTGATTTGAAAGGGTCAGATTACAAAATCAAGCACAAAAACTCACAGGGAAAACATGAATTAATCAGTAATGGTGAAAGATGTGTAAATGTTTCTGATTTTTTCCTTCAGAATACTCTAAAATTTGTCTTGGTTTCTTGTAACATTTAAATATACAATACAAACTTTTTGGAAATGTACCATCCCAAAGAGAACAACTCTAGCCAATCATGCAGTTTTCAAATACATTTTATTTAATTTAGTTGTAATGAAGTGGAAATTTACACTTAAATTGGAGCAAATTTGATTCCGATTGTAATCTTTTCTGTGTGAAGAACGTTGATCTGTTCAAGAAGATACTTATTTTCTGAGAACAGGTCAGGTGCAAAATATGTTAATGACTTCTAAAAGTGAGGAGATTTGCACTTGGAAACTTGTGGGTAAATATGCATTTGTTATTATTTAGGTTTACTAGAGGTGTGTATCTTTCAAACTCAAGTGAATTAGTTGGAAAGTGAACGTGAACGCATGTAGCATTTTCTGTACATTAATTACATTTAAACTGTGTCCAATAAACAAATATATCCAAGCTTTTCTCATCTAGCTGGAGATGAAGAACTGCAAATAATCATTGAAAAAGACTGCACAAGAGCCAGATATCTGGCAGGTTTACACTGCACAGTGTAGTTACTGTGTCTTTGTCCACTGGAACATAGAAGATAAAGAGTCATTGCTCCTTTTCATATACAAAATTGTGTTAAAAGTTCATTTGAAGTTGACTTTTAGATAGCTTTTTTTTTTTTTTTCCCCTAGCATAGTAACCCTCTTTAAAGGGATCTTGTGACACACAAAGTCATTAATTATGGTTGGAAAATTCAAGAGACTAGAGTCATGTAGTGCTGGGCTTTGTGAAATGCTTATAATTATACATAAAAGTAATGTAATTATGCATAGAAGCATGCTGAAGAAGAGCAAAGTTACTGCATCAATTTCAGAGGCAAGGAAACAAAGAGAAATGCTACAGTAAACAATATTGTTGATTTTGCTAGATAATTCTGTGTTGCTGGCAGTAGCTAGGGTAGGATGCTGCCCTAGATTGTAGTAGAGCAATGTTTTATTTAGCTGAGATGGGATTTAGCATGTGGTTTGTCCCAGTTTTGTAGGATCAACATAACTTAAGTTGTTGGTAATACAGATAGTAGATAATACATCACTCTGTTGTTGGTTTGTGGATTTACTTTCTCTGCTACCCATCATTCTTGTATTCTGTTTTGTTTGGTTGGTTTGGTTTTGATGTGTTTTTATTGCTCAGAGGAAATGATGAATAAAAGAAAAAAATATTTGATGCTTGTTTAAAGTTTGCATCATCACTTTTGGTGGGACCAATGCATTTTCTATTGAATTTGTAACTAAGTTGTGTGTGGCAGACTGCTTCCTTTGTGTGTAGGAACTGTTGAGAGATCTGCATGGTAGCGCCTGGCTGCTGCATAGTGGCAATAGTGAAGTATTTTATACTGGGAAGCAAGTTTCTGCTACAGCAGGGTGGTCTTTATTCAAAGGAAAGTAATGGTTAAATTGGGAGGACTTGCTCTTGTGGAAGGTTATTTGCCTCTATAGATGTAGAATTGATATAATCATAGAAATAATTGGATTTTCCTAGATTGACATGTCCATTTAGGATAACTTCTTTCTAAGGCATAAATATATACCTAATACAGGTATTAGGACCTGTACTAAGACTGGGAAATCTGTTTTATTTAGAAGTGGGTAGATTCAGAGTGGATTTGGGAAGAAGTTGTCACCATGAGGGTGGCGTGACACTGGAACAGGTCGCCCAGGGAGGTGGTGGCAGCCCCATCCCTGCAAGTTTTTAAAGCCAGAGTAGATGTGGCTCTGAGCAACCTGATGTAGTGTGAATTGTCCCTGCCCATGGCACAAGGGTTGGAGCTAGATGATGCTTGAGGTCCCTTCGAACCCTGACAATTCTGTGATTCTAAGTTAGGATTCTTAAATTTTAGGCATTATACAGGGTTACATGGCCTGCTGGTACAAGAAGTTACCATGGAAATGGAGACATGCAGCCCAAAAGGTACATGCTGGGGGGCCACATGCAGAAAGTACCTTTTTACATATTAAAATAAGCTACTGCATGAAGTTAGCATAGTTCTTTGTGCTTGCTCTTGGAGTCTATTTCTACAAAACTACGAAACAGTATTTTATAACTTGGCCAAGAACTAGTGGGGTATTTTTTTTGGTGTGGTGTGTTTGTTGGTGTTGTTTTGGGTGTTTTGTTTTTTGTTTTTTGTTTTTTTTTTTTGGTAAAGGAGAAGAGAAAGTGCTTCATAAAAATAATGTTGGAGTGCATGGAATGAATCACAGTATGCATATTTTTGTGCTTGCTAAATGAGTTCAAAGGCAGGGCACAAAAGATTATTTCTACCCCCTAGGAACTTAAGGCGTAGGTGACTTTCTGTCTGCTAGCGTGGAGCCTTTCTGTCATTATAGAGCTGGACTTTGGTATGTGACCTGGCATTTAGTGCAGTGACATACTTCCAGAGAGCAGCAGATCTGATGACCAGGGAATGAAAAGATGGATTTGAAAGCTTCAGAAGCAGCAGTAACATCTGCGTGCTTGTGTGTTTGCTGTGGAAGGGCACAGTTGTATTGGAAGCTGGGGTCGGATGTCCTGGGAGGTACACCTGGTTTTGCAGGCTCAGAGTGATAAACCTCCAAACACCTCTTGAAACTAATTTGCTTATTTTATAATTGCACAGAGGTTTATAATTAGGTGCATACAATTACTGATACGTCTGCAGATTTAAGAAACCACAAGTGAGGCATAAATGAGCCTTCAGAAATGGTTTAATTGTCGTCTCCATGGTCTGATGTTTGTTCAGACATTCCTTTCACCTCCGGGTTTTGCTCAAATGTGAGATTGGGTTATACTCTGTTGCTGTGCAGCTGTGGAAGCAACAAGCAGGCAAGGAACGGTCTTGGCTGCCTTCCTTTGGCAGATGAAGATATCCTGAAGGGCTTAGTGGACTGTCAGGGACCAGGCCTGTACACTGACCCAGCTCCACAGGCTCTGGCTGTGCATGCAGGGAAGCAACAAGCTGCTCCCTCAGTGTGAGAGGAGATTAGGGAGGAAAGTGGGGTCACTTCCAGATACATTGAAATTGAAGTAGATTGGTAGTCTGTAAACTACCATCTGCTGGCCCTTCATGTACAGGACCAAGATGAATTTATCAGTCAGCTGGGCACTAAAAACTGGTGCAGCATCATGCTGCTGCCATTGACTCTCCTGTGCTCTATTAGAGGAGTTTTCTTCCCAAAGAAGAAGCATCTAGCTGACATGTTTCAGGGCCTCTACTTTTGTGGAGATTGATTAGGTGACAGCTTTGATCTGGGGTGTTGCAGTGGTGGGTTGTTCCCCTGCTGCCTCCGTACCTCTGAATGAAGTTTTGTGTTCAGAGTTGCTGTGCAACTGCCTGGTGACCGATTCAGCCGCTCTCTCCCAGCTCATGCAGTGGCTCCAGTGGCAGAAGTTGAAATGCTCTGACAGTTAGATACTCGAAGCTAGCAAGTTGTAAGAGAGAATGTGCTTTGTTTGCAAGTGGTTCATTGGCTTAAGCTGTTTGGGTTTTGAAATGAAAGTAATGGCCATATTTTTTTTTGTGGGGGTTATTGAGGATGTAAAGTCATGATAGCCACTAGGGCTAAACTTCGCATTGCATTCATTGCTTATTGATGTGTTCATGCTTGTAGTGTAGTGGGATATGAAATAGTTTTGAATTCATATTCCATGCTGTTCAAAGTAAAGAGTATATACTTTTAAGAAGGTAGAGTTCTCCCCTCCCCCTATTTGTTTTTGAACAGGTGTCACTGCAGTTACTAGATAGCATTTGAACTCTGCCTTGTTGTTAAAAGCCACCTAGGTCTGACTAATCAGAATGGCAATCTCAGAATATTTTTATTATGTAGTGGAATCATTGTCTGTTTACTCTGAAGTATCAACTATGACCTGATTCCTTGCCTTTCTTTTGTTGTTGTTTTTTTTTTTTTTTATTTGACGAGTTTAATATTCTTAATCTCTTCCATTACTTGGGTAGAAAATTATAGATGTAAAGAATTATTCTTTCAAATGTAGGCATGTGGGTTCCTGCTGCATTACAGAACTGTAATGTACAGAAGAGTGTAATGTATTATATTTCAGTGAAAATGATGCCTTAGATATCACATACCTAGAATATTAGAAGTGTTTACGATTTACAATGCCTGTTTTGTCTACTGAAATACAGAACAGGAACCAGTAAATCTTTAAGTGGAGTTGTAAAGTGATGTTTTGTAATATTATGTGTCACAATGAATTGCTCTGGCAGGTAAGGCTGATGTTGGTTAGCCTCTTCACTTGAGAAAGAAGTATTTAAGCAATGAGAGAGTCTTTTATTTCAGTGTATGATTTCTTTTTTAAGCCATCCCTGTGAACATGCAGGAAACCTTCATATATGTGGAAGTCACAAGACAGAGTGCTCCAAGAACTGGGTTGTTGCTGAGAGTAACTCATGCAGGGACAGTCAATTCTAAGAGGGGTCCCACTGCTCTGGTACAGGAGTGGTGAGATTTGCAGTGAGACCTTGGTGCTGTCAGTAAGGATAGCTTTGACTGTTCCTGCTTGGTTAGCTTCCTCCAGCAACTGAGATTTGGTCTCCCTGCCATCCAGGTACTAACTCAGTTCTGGTGTCAGTTGCCTGTTTGTGAGTTTATTCATGTTAAATCAAAACTAAAAGATGTAACTGTGTAGAAGTTTTTACTAAAATGTGAAATGATATTGGCATAGGATTATTTTTTTTTCCCTAAGGTAGTAAAGTTGCTCTGCAGTAGTGGGTAGGAGACAGTTAAGTCTTTTACAGACTTCTTTGAATAACGGTTGGGTGAAATCTTTTCTCACACCTCATATTGTATTAGATAACAACCAGAAAGCATCAGTATTTATATTACCAAGCTGCTGGTGATTAGCATTACTCCTAGAATCACAGACATGATTGCTGCTTAGAATGTTACCACAGTCTAAATAAAACATTTATTGCATAAATGTTTTGGATTCTGTTGTTCAGAGTAACTGAAATCTCTTTTCAATTATCTGTATGTATTAAAAAAAAATCAGTAAAATGTACACACAGAATTGCCAGGGTTGGAGGGGATGTCAAGCGTCATCTAGCTCCAACCCCCCTGCCATGGGGCAGGGACACCTCACACTAGATCAGGTTGCCCAGAGCCTCATTCAGCCTGTCCTTAAACACCTTTGGTGGATGGGACTGCCACCACCTCCCTGGGCAACCTGTTCCAGTGTCTCACCATCTTTATGGTGAAGAACTTCTTCCTAACATCTAGTCTAAATCTACCCTCCTCTTGTTTGGATCCATTCCCTCTAGTCCTATTATGACCCAAATCCTTAAGTCCCTCACCAGCTTTCATGTAGCCCCCCTTCAGATATTGTAAGGCCACAATAAGGTTTTCTTGGAGCCTTCTTGTCTCCAGACTGAACAACCCCAACTCTCTCAGCCTGTCCTCATAGCAGATCTGCTCCAGCCCTTTTCCAGGCAGTTAAGGAAGGTGATACAGTTTAGGCTGAAGTTGTTTGTGTTTCTAAAGTTTTGTCAGTTGGCAGAAAAAAATAAATACATCTGGATTATGTTCTCCAGACATCAGGAAGAGTGAATCAAAATTCCATTGCTACTTATTTACAAATATATTACTAAAAAAGAAAAAGTGTTTGGAACAGGGAAGAGATTATTTTCCTTAATTTCTCTAGAAGTTTTATTTTTCTTCAGGTGCTGTGCCAAGCAAGAGTCCTACTCAGTTTTCCAAGTTCTCCAGCACATAATAGGATGTCAGTTTAAACAGCATTGGAAAATGGAAGTAGTTGGCAGAACTGGCTAATTTCACTGAATTTCCTTTTGCTAAAAATATCTCTAAAAGGAGCTCTCCTTTTGAGATACAATGAATGCTTGTTTGACTTTAGTTTAAAATTAATGATGACTCTTGTCCTTTAACCAAAAGGGCTTGAAAAATATGAATAACCTTTTGAAACTTATTTAGCTTCCTCTGTAGTATGTGTAATTATGCTCCTATCCTCCAAAAGTTTACATACTTGCTAACTTTGAGATGTCTATGAATAACCCTATCAGCCTGAACGATCTGCAGGAGAAACTGAAGTACTCTAGAGCTGCTTATGTGAAGCTGAGCATTTCATTTGTTTATGTGCTGGTAGGATGAAGGAGTTCTGAGTGTGGTTACCCTGTCGAGTTTGGTCTCAAAACTCAGTCATTAATGTATGAAATGGCAAGATTTTTAGTCCTGCTAACTGAAAGCATGCAGCAGCAAATTTGTATTCTCATTTATACTGCATGCAGATATGTTAAAAATAATTGCAGACAGGTTGCAACAGCAAATATTGAAAGTTATAAAATTCTGGAAATAGCGAGAGTTTCATGTAGCTGTTTATGTCTAGGTCCTGTGCTGCCTCTGTGCTATGATAAAATGACACCATAACATACTTAAAGGACAGGTTAGAACAGCTGTTTCATGGATTTGGTCAATATGGGGAGTAAGACAACATTAATTATCTAGGAAGACGTCTTGCTTGGGCATCTTTCACTCGTGGAAGTTGGTGCTGTATGGTGACTCAGAGGATTTTAGAAGAGAAGGTGTTATCTCATGAATTACAGTTTTTCCCTGGCTCCTGTACTTGCTGGAGCTTTTTCCCCCTGAAATAAAGCAAAGTGGAGAGGAAGGGTCGCAGAGATGTCACAATGGAAATCACCAGGACAGATTGTGCCTTGTGTCAGAGAAGTTTACCGTTTCTTTGGTGAAACGTGGCTGGTACTGCTGGTTGTTGAGACCACCTGCTGTTGGGAATCCCACCCCTGGTGAGCAGGCAGAGGAAATGGGAGATGCTGGTGTCTTTGGGGTGTCTTGAACTCCGGTGGGGTGATACTGTTCCTGGCATTTTCTTTGGTGTAATTCCCCCTGCACTGGCTTTTATTGTGTTTTCATCTGATAAAGATCTCATCATAAACTTTTTCTTCTTTAAATGCTAGTTGTAGTCATTCTAGGTATTAGAGAATTATTTTATTTGGAAAGAGAAAGATTAAACTTTCTCAAACTATTTTAAATACATGTTGCAATCTCAGGCAGTAATTAAAATCTTCAGTAAAGTGAGAAAAATGACGTAGGTGCAGTACACTTATCTGATAGCCTCTTGTCACTCTGAACAGGGAGTGTATTTTGAAGGTCTGCTGCACTGCAAGTTTGGCTCCAGTTTCCGTGTCCTAAAAACCAAGCCTGTCTGTGGCTTGCTTGCAAGTTGACTTCCTTCTACCGTCCTTAACTCTGAAGCAGTCTTGAAGTCATGACCCTTTGTATTACTTCAGATTTCCTTTATATATTTCAGATGATGTTTTAAATGACTTTTCAATTTTTATCCTTTTGTATAGGCAAAAGATCTTTGTTCCTTACTGGAAAATGAAATGTTCAACTGGCATATTGAAACAGAGACCCTGTTTTTTTGGTTACAATTAACGTGATTGCTGCTGAAGACAGTGAAATGTCTGCAGATTATTTGGAGCACTTGCGCTAGCGAACTGCTTTCAGCAGTACTAATTTTCAGCCGTCTTTCCTTTCTGAGGCTCAGAACCTCCGTCAGCTGCAATGCACATAGGAAATGAAACGAATCTCTTGGCAGGTCCAAAATTTGATTAAATTGAAAGCTCATGAGAGCAGCAGCCCTTTGAGTATTCTGCACTCCAGGGGCTTGACGTGGAGCAGTAGCTGTCTGACACTGCTACGTGAGTGAGTTTTCTTTGCAATTTCAGAATGCAGAAACTATGTTGGTTCTTGATTCTTTGTGTTACCTTTCACACTGAAAATAAGTTGTCAGGCATTTCAGGCTCCCACCCTTTAGTCAGCTGCAGCTCTGTGTTTGGAGTCATTACTTTTCCTGTTGCTGGAGTTTTACAAGCACATAGATTGCTGTGAGCAAGCTTTAAAATACAGCATAGTGAGATTGCTAATCTAGAGGCTAGATCAGGTTAATGGATGGTGTAAAAGCTGGGTGGAAATCTTTAAGGATGCAGTAAGGAACCAGTTTGTGTTGCTTCAGAGAACTTTGAACTGGAGAAAATTTCCAATCTGAAACCTGCTGTTGCTTGCTGCTGCTAGCAGATGGCCGTGGTCGTTTACAGCAGAGTTGCCCAGAAGTCAGCAACTAGAGGCAGTAGGGTTTTCTTGTGATCACAGGGTTTGAAGCACACAGTTCCTGTTACTGCAGCAGCAATGAACTGGGGTGAAGGACTGGAAGCCAGCTCCTGGGGAGGCTCCCTTTTGAGCTGTGTTAGTAAACAGCCTGATATGCAGCTGAGGTTTAGTGGCTTGCCCATCTTGCCAATCTTAAATAGATTTTTTTTTTTTTTTAAAGTGCAAATGGATATACTGAGCAGAGTGTGCTCCTCTGTCTCACAGAACACAAATGTATACTTGAAGGCAAGCACACATAGCATAACTAACTGTGCTATTAAAAATAGCTACTTGAGCTTTGCTGAAAAACATGTTTGTATTTCTACTACTTGCTGATGGCTTAAGGATGCAGATATTGTTTAACCGAATTTGATTATGAGCTTTATGAACTTGTGCAGAAGGTGGAATGCCGGGAAAGCCGTACAGCTCCTGTAGAGGTTTGAAGGGTATTTTAACATAGCTCACTTGGCTGGGGAAGCAAGGTGCTTTTCTGAGATGCAAACTTTTTTGGTTAGTGAATGCTGCATAGCATAGGGAAGTTGATTCTGAGCCAAAAAGTGAACTAATCTGGAGACGGGAAATTATTGTTGCCATTCATTAACTGTCTTCTTCCACAAAAAATTGTTGAAAAACCTCTATAAGAGTATTCAGAACCATGATGGGCATGTCCTGTGTTTTGAATTAAAACATGAAGCAAAGCTGCTTTCTATGATGCAGGACAATTTTTATAAAAATCTAAATGGGGCTGTATAGGTTCAAGACATCTGTTTGCTTATTAGGCTGCATTATATTCATTGAAGAGGAGAAATTCAACATACTGTCTAAAAATAATGCTATATCCTACTCTTGAGAGAAACTCTTTCATAAATTTGCGTATCTTGAGGCATAATGGATTACTTCTTGTGAGCTTTTAGTTAACCTTTTGGTAGGTTTATTTGAAAAATCCTCACGCTTGTGTCTTCAAAGTGCACAAAGCTGGTAATAAGGTTCTGTTCCATGTTAAAAGCAGAGACCCATGGAGATCTGGAGGCAAAATATTCCTGCTGCAGTAGCATATCAAAATTCACAGTAGATTGAATCGAGACTCTCTTGTGCTGAAAGACACAGCCTGTACAGGTTTGTTTCAAGAGGCAGACACTTAAAATTATACAGATGTTTATTGACTGATTTAGCATAGAGGGAGAATATTTGTGTTGATGACCAGAATGTTAGACCAGCTGTAGAACGGTGACTCAAATGTAGTACTGAAGGCAGTATTATGTTTAAGAATTGTAATTTTTCTTTCCTCGTTTATACTAATTAACTCTTATACCACAGTGGATCTTCTGAGTGATGTGTGTAGTATTTTTGGTTTAGCACTGGATATTTCAATGACATTTGAAGAGGACAAATCATTCACCTGAGTTACTGAGCACAGGATTGAGAGTAGAAATATTCAGCATTTAGCTGGATACTCAGTTTTACGTTTACACTAACTTTGGCTTTTCTTCTCTCTGTGTTACAGAAAAACTAGTACGGAGCATTTGACCTTCTAATCTCTACAGCTGAGTCTCCTGGTACCAGGATTAGGAAAGAGTGCCTTCAGATCCAATATGTAGCAAATGGGTATCACACCTCTGAAGCTCCTCCCTCAGCTCACCACTTGCATGTTTTAAGGATCCTCATCTCCTCAGCAGTGAATTGTTCTTCTGGACTTTAGAAACGGATTTCATGTGGTGCTTGCTAAACATTGAGTCACCATGAGTAGTAATCTAGGAAAAGAAAAGGACTGCAAAGAGAAGGATCCAAAAGCCCCATCGTCAAAAGAAAGGGAGAAGGAGGCCAAAGCCTCTGGAGGATTTGGGAAAGAGAGCAAAGAAAAGGAGCCTAAGACCAAAGGGAAAGATGCCAAAGATGGAAAGAAGGACTCCAGTAGCACGCAGCCTGGGGTAGCTTTTTCAGTGGACAATACAATAAAAAGACCTAATCCAGCCACAGGTACTCGCAAAAAATCCAGCAATGCTGAAGTGATCAAAGAGCTAAATAAATGCCGGGAAGAGAATTCAATGCGCTTGGACTTGTCCAAGAGGTCTATACACATGCTTCCATCAGCTATCAAAGAGCTAACACAGTTAACAGAACTTTATTTATACAGTAACAAATTGCAGTCACTACCCGCAGAGGTGGGCTGTCTTGTGAACCTGATGACACTGGCCCTGAGTGAAAACTCACTCACCAGTTTGCCTGACTCTCTTGATAACTTGAAGAAACTGCGCATGCTTGACCTGCGGCATAACAAACTTAGAGAAATCCCCTCAGTGGTGTATAGGCTAAGCTCTCTCACCACTCTTTACCTACGCTTTAATCGTATAACTACTGTGGAAAAGGATATCAAAAACTTGTCAAAGCTCACCATGCTTAGCATACGAGAGAACAAAATCAAGCAACTACCTGCTGAAATTGGTAAGCAGTTGTGGTGATTGAAAGTTTAATTCTATGCTTGCGTTCATTTTGCATTTCAGTTAAGTACACAGGAGCTGCCACTTCTCCGTTTACAACTTGGTAAAATTATGAACATGATCATACTTGTTGCTATGTTAGCTTGTAGTAAGAGTGATCAATACCTTGGAGATAGATATATATATATTTAAAACAACAAAAGCCCTTTCTCTTCATCTGTCATCTTAAAATCAGATATATCTTGCTTTCATCTTTGCCTTATGCTTTCACATGTTGTCTTCAGAGCCCAGATGGTTTTAAAAAAAAGAAAATCCAGGGAAACTTTTCATTTTAAGAATTTTTCACAAATAATTTATGAACTGTCACAAGTTCTAAATGACATTACGGGCATGGTACAGAGAGACATGCCCATGGTAATATAAGGTAGAATAGGTAGCTGTGCACTATTACCATGAGCAAGTTGTTGGATGCTGTAAGAATTAATAATGTAGATTAATGATTTGTGAAAACCTCTACCTTTTGTAAGTCATGAATATATTAATATATGGACTCTTAATGTGAAATGACCAAATGCTGTATGCATGGCTGACGATTTTTACAACTTTTTAATGAATATTTGTTTTCCCAAACATTGTTTAATAGGTTCGAAAGATGGTCAAATAATATGACAGTGGCTTATTAATTTAAATATTTTATAAAAAAAAAACAAGTGCTGGAGTAGCCATGTATCAATAACTCCTATAAGTTGTGCTGATTCATGGAAAACATCTTTACCATACTATTCTCAAGCAATACTTGAACAAGGTATGTGCCTCATAGCAAGGAGGTTCTATCAGTGTATCATGGGTTTAGGAAATCACTCCCTCCCCCAATTAAAATTTACCAGAGCAGCTCAGATGGCTTGGAAGTAAGATAAAGCTACATTTTACAGCAAAGCTACATTCACAAGCATATATACAAAATATGTATCTATTTACAATTATATACAATTTAGAAAGAATACAGAAATCCAGTCGTCCCCCCAGCTCCAGACAAAGAAAGCCCAGAAGGGGCCAATGCCACCTTCTCTCCCCCCCAGATAGAAGAACCAGCAAGGCTCACGTGTTACCTGGAAGAGGTTAGTGTGGAGGAGTCAGAGGCAAAGGAACAGCGACAGAGCCAGTTCCCAAGAGCCAAGAGAATGAAGTTGTTTATACATTGTCTTTTTATACTGATTAGCAAATCAGTAAATGATATCATTATTATTCTTTCATATCCAATGCTCTAATTTATTTAGATTCTGCACTGAGCTTTCAGGAAAGTCCAGATTTTTCTTGATGGAATATTCCAATAAGCCTTAAACTACCACACAGTGAAGGTTTGTTTTCTTTTTTTTTCTGTGTATCACCAGATTTTAAAATGGAAGCATAGTTTAATCCCTTTAGGGGGAAGGAGAACACAACCTTCATGTGGCTAATAAACTGCTTTGACGTTGACTTCAAGTGTAGAAAACAGCTTGTAAAAGGTCTTGTAACACTAGATATAATTCACATGCCCTGTTTTTAAAAGCTGATGTGATACTTTTTGTTGCTAACCAAGCCAGTGTGCAAGTATGTGCCTGAAGTTGGCCCCCTATGCTTACTAATTTTGCAAAGTTTGGGAAGTGCTCTCGTTTGAATTCTTTAACTGGTCTGGTTTCAGACTAACAGTGTTCGCCTCTTTCTCCTGCACCTTGATATGAAAGATAGATAAAATAACATGTTCTTTATTGCAGGAACTGCTGGGCATGTCTGAAACTGCTGATCATGTTACCAGCAATGTCCATTACAATCAGCTTCTGCACATGACAGTCAGAGTCAGGAAATACAGTGAGGTTGTCTGCTGCGAGTCTGAGACTTTGGCTGCCTATAGCAGCTGTTGGAGTGGATTCTACTATAGCCATAGTAGGCAGATTTTTGCTAGGCAAAAATTAAATGGTTAATGTGGTATGTTTTCTGATCAACATGAATTCTGAGTTGGCACAAGTATCTCAGCATTCCTGGGGATTTCCCTCAGGAGAAATAAGGAATTGTGATTTTGACCTATTTTGACCCAGTTTAAGTCCAGCAGCCTCTTTGAATTTTTAGTAAACAAAGAGACCATAGGGCTGATGTTTGCAGAAAAAAAAACCCATCCCAGCATAGCACTTGTAGCTACATATGCTGAAATTACCTGATTTAGCTAGTTGAGCTGTATCACACAATTGTCAGCAATTTACCTGGGTCTGTTTGTGGCTCAGTTATTAAATGTAATTCAGCAGAGTCAGCTTCTGAGGTCCATTTAAATTAATACTAGTGTGAGAAGAAAAAAACTTCTGAGAGACATTCTCATGTTTGACATTGCCCTTTAGAAACTTTGTAGGTGTGTTTGATACTGCAGGCATTATTATTGCTTCTGGAACCTCTGTGTTTCTGAAATACTTTGTTGAATTCTGATGGTTAATTTCTGTATGTCTTCACAAGAGTTTTGAAAGAGCTCATGTGTAACAGTTTAATGGAGAAATGTAACAGATGTGTTCCATGAAGGAATTTATGACTTGCTGTGCTGTTTGTTTTTTGTTGTTGTTGTTGGGTGTTTTTTTTTCTTCCTATTCTTGCTTTGATAGGCTACAGGCAGTGTTCTCAGTTCTTTTATCATGCCCTAGCTTGGGAACATTAACTGCTTCTGTCTTTGTATCCAGTAGTTAGTCGTGCCTTTATTTCTGTGTGATAATGCACATGTTCTTTGTTAGGGGTCAGCACTTCATTGTGGAAGGCATTTTAGAAGCATAAATGCAACAGGACTGTCACCTCACAAAGAATTTAAAAGGGAAATTGTTACGTTCAACAGCATCCTTGTTTTTCCAAGTAAATTTCTCTGACTAGGTTGCCTGCAGTCGATTCAGTTGAAAAATAAAGGATTTATAATTTTAAGTCATACAAATACCTACCAAGACACACAGAATCACAGAATGTAAGCAGCTGGAAGGGACCTCAAAAGATCATCCAGTCTAACCCCCCTGCCAGAGCAGGATCACCTATACCAGATCACTCAGGAACACATCCAGGCAGTTTTGAATATCTCCAGAGAGGGAGATTCCACAACCCCCCTGGGCAGCCTTTTCCAGTGTTCTGTCACCCTGAGAGGGGGGGGAAAAAAAAATTCCCTCATGTTTACAAGGAACTGACTGTGTCTTTTTTCTCAAATAGTAAAACCAGACTAGACAGTTTAACTTTTGTACTTGATTTCTACTCACTCACTTTCATGCCTATTCTAGCACCAGGATTAAATGTTGGAAACAGCTGAAAAATGAAACTGCTCGGAGATGTTTCTTATTCTTCCATGGAATTTTTCTGTGTCTTTAAGTACTACTTACTTCTTTGTTTTACATATGCACTTAAATCCCTTGCCTTTTAAGTCCCAATGATTTTGATCTCTTAGATGTTACAATTCAGTTCCCAAATACTCTATACAAGCAAGTATTTACATTATCAGCTTGTAAATAGCACAGAAATCTTTGCTGCTGCAAAGCAGGAAGTAAAATGAGGCAATTATCTTTTATAAAGCAATGTCATTCAGAGTTTTTCAAATTCTTTAAAGAAATACCCCATTGTTCCAAGGCATAAGGCTCACAGATATGATGGGAAGCTAATGTGCTTGTTCAAGTTTTTAACAATTCAAAACTTGTGTAACCTGCTGACTAGTCCAGCAAGGGAGAGTCTTGCAGCAGTTCTTCATGTTGCTAATCTTGTATGCAACTATGCTAAGAATTCTTGGCTTTCTTTACCTTATCCTTTAGAGGTACATGTGCTATAAAAGGTTGCCCTCCAGACTTCAGCTTGAAAGATGGGACGTTGCTATTGTTCCCTCCAAGAGCCAGCATTGAGTGTGATGGAATTGAAGTTTCACCCTGGTGTTAGAGATATGTGATGGCTTTTGCTACCACTGAACGCAAAATATTGGTTCTGTGTAATTGTAAAATACTTCAAGACCTTGATGCTTTAAAATAAAGGACCTCTTGATTTGTAAGCAGTTACCCTACATATTTACTTTTTAAAGAATCTTTAGCCTCCAGCTTTACAGAACAAAGTGTGTTTTCCTTCTGCTGTCATTGAAAGAAATGGAAAGTAGGTCCTGGAGTCTTAAGTATTCTGATGTTTGAGAATTTTCTTCCAACACCTATGATCATTGTGATTGTGTTGATTATTGTGCCAGTGATGTTTCACTGTTCTTAGAGGCAGTAGTTTCCCTCTAGCTTCATGATGTTGAAAAGGGCAGTATTCACTCCTCCCCGCAGCTTCTCAGCTGCTCACTCTTGCTTCTTTCAACTGAGCTGTTCCTTGGTGAGCTGTTTTGTGTCGCTAAACTAACAAAAAAAACATTAACGGCTTTGCTACTGTTGTTATCTATTACTTAGTTGAAATCAGTGAAGTTTTGGGTAAGACTGGAACTGATGTAGGAGGAGTGGGAGAGTGTGAACTAGAAGAGGGAGAGCAGGACTGCCACTTTTGCCCATACTGAAGCTGTTAAATCATCTTGGCCCTGTGCAGCTTACTTGTGAAATCTCACAGGTAGGATCACTCATATTATATAAAAGCATATGAAGTGCACTGCAAGTGGTTTGAAGGAAGGTGGATTACTGTCTGTAGAGGGAAAGTGCATCAGATCATATTTTTAGACTCTCTTTTTTTCTTCCTTTCCCCCATGTTTTCCATGTCCTCTTTCACAAAACCCTGAGTAGCTTACTGGAGACCTGGTAGCACCATCTCAGCGACTTTTTGTTATGTTTTTCTATGTATAGTGGTGAGAATTCATGGATACAAATTTCTTGATGCCAGAGATCCTCTATGTTGCTCTTTGTGAGCACAGTCTTTCTTATAAATTGCACCCTCCCTAGCAGTGGTGATAAAGTTCTGGGGTGCATCTTGCCAGTATCCTGATATTGACTGTAGCCCTAAGAAGATACCAGCATCCAGAGTAAGCATATATAAGACTTTAAAACTTAACCTGATTCCTTTCCCAGATCCAGCAATTTTTTTATCAGGGACTTCCTGAATTCTGGTGCAGCTTGTTTCTCCAGTAATTCTTAGTGGACTCCTATTGCAAGGACTCGACCATTTCTTATTTTCTTTCAACTCTTATAAATGCTTTGAATCCTTACAAAGGTCCACAAGTTTTCAGTGAATGTTGATTTTTTTAATAAAAGGTCCCTGTTACGTAGATGTTGCATATACTGGAGTACTGTGTACAGNACAAACCAAGTGCAAAAGCAGAATATGCCTGTTCACTTGACTATTGACTGTACGGTGGCATCTTGGAAATAAAACTTTAAATGGCAAGATTTCCACATGGAAGCTTTACTAAAATGCAGTTTGGAGGTATAATTGCGGAAAGGAGTTCACAAGGTGGTTCAGCTTCATCACTGTATCTGGTAAATTGTCCGTTTCACTGAGATAAAGTTGAAGGTCAGAAGGGAAGAATATGAATGCTTTGGTGAGTCAGTCAGCACAAGAAGAATGAAAACCAGTCTTGGGATGAGGCCAAGCAAATGCTTCATTTTGCAGGCTGTTACTTAAGCAAGCATTCTGCATTTCTTGTATCAAGAGTTTTATTGCATTCCTCTGTGTTCTGTTGAAGGAATAGTTTTGCACTATCAAGTTGATAGTATTTTCTTTGCAAAGACAAGATTACATCTTAGATCAGTTTTAGGCATTTATGTCTTCAGAGTGCACAGAGCTGACATAGAAATAATATTGTCAACATGGTTGAAATTTCATTTGTGTAGTTTCTGCAAGTTTCTTAAGTCTCCAAATATTGTGTTTTCTGTCTGTGAATGCAACTCTTATTCTGTGGAGAATCTGGTCAGGGTTGTTCTGCAAGGGAAATATTTTTAGATTGTAATTCAGGGAATCTGCCTACACCAGACTTGGAATGTCTCTGAGACTCTCTTCTGTTCTTCCCTTCCCCCAACAACCCAATATTTAGATCATTTGTGGTTTCTTCACTATTTTGAAACTTTTTTTCATAACACTTGCACCTGTTTGGTTTTCAGCAAGACAGCAAAACAGATGCATGCAGCTGCATTAGTTCATGTCTGCTCGCTCCATGTTAGGATAGGATGCCTCCTTATTAAATTACTTTGTAGTTGAAAAGCTTCTCAGTGATGCTTTGAATTTCATTTGTCTCTTCTTTTTTTTATTGGTAGCAGATCTGACAATACAGAAGTATTTCTTTACGTTGTATTTAAGAACCTCTTCTCTGTTTCAGCTGTTTGAAGGAAACCAAACTGTGTTCCAAGTTGGCATGTTAACGTCTACAAACACAGTGGTTGAGAATGTTTTTATGTTTTTATATTCTAATGTAATAAAAACATGAAGTTGTGAACTCAAGTGGAGCAAATATAGGCATTGGTATGTGCTTAATGCTCTCTAGAAGTCAGAGAAAACCTCTGTGTATTTGATCCTGTTCTTGTTGCTTTTTTGAGCTGCAGGGAAAGCGAAGAACTTGATTCTGGCTGGCTTCAGCTTTGGCATCTGGGTTCTGATTCCTGTGAAGACTTTTGTTGGGACATAGTTTGGTGTTCTCAGCTAGTCAAATTCCTCTCAATTACATTTTCTTCTGACTGGCTTTAGGATAATGATGAAGTACTCCTGCCTTTTTCATCTCCTTGCAGAGCTTATTGGGATGATGCCTCAAGTGTAATTCCACTAAATACTGACAGCTTGCTGGAAGTTCAGCCTTTTTTTTTTTTTTTTTTTTTTTTCCAAAAAATATCAGTGCTGCAATTATTTTAACTGTTTGAATACTTCCAAAAGTGCTGAACAGAGGGAAATAATCACTTCTCCCAGGCTGCATTGCTAATGCAGCCCAGTAGGTGCTTACCCTTTATTATTTGTGAGTGAACACATTTGTTCCACACTTGAATGAACAGGATCCAAGATATGACCCCAGGTTTAGCTTCACCAGGACCCTTTGGTCCTCCCCTGTTAGGCTATTTTTTCACCAGCTGGTGCAAGGCTGTGCTACTCTACTGGATTATTTCATGACAGGTGCAAGACTTTACTTTTGTCTTGGTGTTTCTTGAGATTCTTGTTGGTTTTCTCTAATGCCCTGCTCAAATCCTGCCTTTAGCCCTTGCTGCCACTGTTTCTTCTATGTGTTTCATATATTCAAAATGTTGTTTGGACATGTATTTAATTTTATTTTTTGTTCCTTTCAGTTATAAGCAAGAAATGTTTCACTGCTGTGTCCTGTTGGAGCTTGTTTTAGACCAAATGTTGAGTCTCTTTTCAGCTGAGCTTTGCTTCTCCATTTTCGAGTGGTTCTTATCACTAGATCCTGTTGTGCATTCTGGAAATTCTAAATAGTTTACTGTGCTTATTTCTCACTTATGTGAGTGTTTTAACTTTGGTTCATAAGTCACTTGTGCCCATATTGATATTGCAACCTCTCCACTTGGCAACTCTTCTGTGTAAGTTAACAGTTGCGAGGTGACAGTTCTAAATAGCTCTGACTACTTAGCTGTTCTTTTGGGCAGTTGGTAGTACACAGCAAAAGGTTCAGGCTGGCTGTCACAGTGATGTAGTCAACTCTCAGAGAGAGGGAAAAGTTTCTGAAACCTAAAATTTAAAAAATTTTCTCTAAAATCAGGACACTTAACCCAAAGGGTTTCTCAGATAACGTTGTTTGGTTGGGTAGGGGGTTTTTTTGTTGTTGTTGTTGTTTGGTTGGTTTTCTTTTTGTTTTTTTGGGGGTGGTGGGTTGGTTTTGTTGGTTTTCTTTGTGATTTTGTTTTGGTTGTTGTGGTTTTTTTTTTTGTTTTCTCCATTGTGAACCTAGTGAGAGTTGAATAACTATCAAACTACTATTTCTAATGTGTTCCCAGCATTGCTGATTTTGGATATTATTCATCACAAACTAGTTTACAGCCAGACTTGACATACCGGCCTGAAGCCCCACTGATATTTGCATTCTTCTCTTCCTTTTACTTTCCATAAGAGTCTTGATCCTCCTGCTGTGTCATCTGGCCTAGGATTTATCATGTCATGAAGGATTTCATAATTTTCAATCTGCTTAAGCATGAGCAGGCACAGATTTAATCCAGTGGAAAACAGACTATGTTGCAAACTGTGTTTGCTGTCCAAGAGTTTAACCCACCAAATTAGTGGTAGGAGACACTGAATCATCTTTGCTACTGACCTGTACTCTCTCCCTACATGACTTAATTTGCATGTGCTTTTATATTTCTTTAAGGAAGCTATATTTGGTTTTTGGGTAGCTAAGAAAAAAATTCTGGAGTTATGTAAGTCAGGGCATGTAACTTAGTCCTCTTGTTGTAACAGGCTTTCAAGTTTGGCCATGTAATGGAACTGTAATTCTGCCTCATGCAGAACATATTAGTTATTTCATAATGCTGGGGGTTTTCAGCAGGTATATTTAGCTCTTTCATGCTATAATGTTTAGTCTTTGTGCATATGAAAACAACAGTGAGGTGATTGTTTGCCCTTCCTTTTTTAAGGATTGCTGAGATGTATAGTTAGCTATATTTTTAGCAATTTTTTTTAACTGGGATGTGGTTGGGAGTCTTCACAAATTATTTCCCTCCCAAAAATACATTTGAGTTGTCTGAAATTTTTATCTGATAGGACCCTTTAAAGTATGCTTTTTAAAACTACATAACAGGGTGTAACTAACCATTTTGTGAATGTTATTTATAGAGAAACTGTTCTGTGTCTTTCATATGGACACTACTTAAATCTTTTATTGTCCAGCCAGCTAGTACATGCAGTTTGTCTGCTTTCTTTGCATATTTTGAGCTTGAATTGCTTTTTTCCTTGGGAGTTACAGTGCAGTATAAAATTTTAAACAAACAAAACCAACCAAACAACAAATAAAACAAAAAACCCCAAACCAACCAACCAAAAAAACCCAAACAAACCAAATGAAACCCCAAAAAACCAAAACCACTCAACCCCAGCACCTTCCTAATTTTTCTAGTTCCCTTGAGGATGCTTATCCCTTCACTGCATTTTCAAGTAGTTCATAAAGAATCCTTTATTTACTGTTGCAAACATGAGATTTGTCTGTTGTGACCACTGCTTATGATGAAAAGACTTAGTTGATTTTACGTGTGGTTATTATTTTTCCCAAAGCAGTTCTTGCCTCACTCCAGTGATTTTTGGATGTTTGGACAGTACTTGGCTGATACAAAGCTGGAGCTGTCCATGAGGTGAATGGAAACTGCCTTTTCTTTAGCAAACTGCTTTTTCAGTAAGGCTGATTTTGAGTGCAGCACATTTCTATCTGACACATTTCAGTTAAATCCATTAAGATACAAACACGTTTCAGCTAAGTTTATGTAGTACACCAGAAAAGGACAAGTGTTGATTCTTTCAATGCAAAGAGCATTGTGACCTTCTCTTTCATTAGTGGTATTTTTTTGTTTGGTTGGGTTGGTTTTTTGGTATGTGGGAAAAAGTAATTTGGTGTGTGCTTACTACCTTGGCCAAGCAAAACTGACAGATTTTGGTTGTATCTTGGTGAAATTTATTTTCACCTTTTTTTCAGAAGTGGTTCTTTTGATAGAGTTACCACTGTTCAGACAGTAAGAAGGAGACTTGCAAACACTGAAACAAGCTGACTTCATATCAGCTCCCCTCTCCTGCCCTTAGTAGCTTAAAAAAACCCAAAACATTTTGATGAGATACTGTCAAACCATAACTTAATGCATCCAAAAGCAAGCTTCCTTACTGAGCATTGCAAACTAAAAGCTGAATATTATAATATCTCTTGATATTGCCTTCCTTAAGCCACTGTACTTCATGATAGAGCTTTAACTTTCTCTTGATTTCTTCTTTAAAGTCTAAAATTTGTTGAACACTCCTCAACACATCTTAACCTCAAAAATGTTATTAAATGTTTACCAATGTCACTTTTAAAAATAATGCCTGCATCTCCTAATATAACAACATGAAGTATGACTATCTAAATTAAACCCAACTGGTAGCTTGCCCTTCGTTGGCACAATAAATGTAGACATTCTCTTTTTCCCTCCCCAGAATTAGCTAGTAAGATGTTTGTTTCAAACACATAGCTTTCTGTTGTCAAAGTTTTCAGCAGGTGCAAAAATGAAGCACAGCAAATGTTGCTGAAAAATCCCAAGTCTTTCTTCGACTTCAGCAGATGTAGAGTGGGAAGAGTCAAGTAAATGAGAAAATGGTGTGATGAAATGAAATTTATGCCACATTTCAAATTTGACATCATTGGTTTAGGTCTGAAGTGAAAACAAATGAAAACAGCAGTCATGAAGTGCAAGGTACTGCCCCCAAGCCTACAAAGTTTCTTGAATTATCTTAGTAAAGATTTGTGGGGTTCTTTTGTTTGTTTAAAGGGAGGGATTTTGAAGTCTTGAGAAGCTTTCCTTCCTCCTTCTATTGCCTTCTACTCTTTACCCACTTATTTTCATGAATAACAAAAAGACACTTCTACCACAGAACATTAACACTTGCACTTTTTTTTTCCCTTTAAATTTGTTTTCTTCTGCATATTAATGGCCTTGAAATATGGTTTATGCAGTGGTGGATACAATGGCTTTGACTGTAGACACTGGAATACACTCGAATGCTGCCTTGTGACAGAGGATACACACATGGAGAGGTGGAGGAACACCACCTTTACAGTTCCATCTGCCTAGCTACTAGAAAAACACCCCAGCTTGGATTAATAAACGCAGGGAAGAAGAGCAGTTATGTTAACAATCTAAGAAAAGTGAATAATGAAGCTGCTGGGATTGAGTTGTTTGTGTATGTGTGTGTATGTGTGTCTTTACTGGCCTTTCACAACTGATTTGTGATAGGTAGAAAACATTGTGGCTGCTTGTCACCTGCAACTCAGTACAGAGTTTGAATTCCTAAGTGTTTTACAACTTCTTAAATCACTGTTTGTGATAATCTGCTGATCCAATGGGTAGACACTTTACATGTCAGAGCTTGCCCAAGCTAGTCCTGCAGGCCTGTGGGAAAATCCTTACAGGATTTTGTCAGAGCTACAACACTGCAACTTAAAAATAGACATTTGCTCCTCAAAAGGAATTTGCTACTCTTCCAGATTCGTTACTCACTGAGTCATGGTCTGATACACAAATATGGTGACCTCATTGTTACTGGATACACTTGAAGCTGTTCAAATAATTTGCATTAATTCTGGGTCTATCAGCTGCAAAAAAATGTGAGTGCATATATCTGTATTTATGCATGGTATTATAAACCCAACAAGCTATTGCTGAGAACACATCATGTTTGTCATTAAAGTAGGCGGAATTACTGTATGTAGAGAATTGTGCCCAACCTTTTAAATCAATGTGTAAATGCTAGGTATGAAACTCTAAACTCTAAGCAAATCCAATCTTTTTTAAGGCTTAACAGGTAAACCTTTTATTTCAAATATTTATTTCCTCTAGCTCTGCTTGCATTTATAAAATACAATAATCTGTGTAAATAGGTTTACAGTTTGCATACCATATGTTGCCTTTTTGGTGGTAACTAAAAATGATTAAAAGCAGCACTCGGCTAGGTAGATTCCCTAGGTTATAATCCAGTAATTTTTGTATCTCTTAATTGTTGATGTACTGCTTGAAAGTAACTCATGGTATAAAACCAGATCTCAATTTATAAAATTTCAGCATAGTCCACTTTCTCCATGAACTTCTTTTAAACTTGTCACCCTCATACAAGTGTGAGGTGTAGGTCTTGTACTTACGTTGCACAAGTTGAACTGTTGGGAGAAAAAGCAATAAATAAGATTTCTTCTTTCTTTGGAAGTTTCATCTGAATTAAAAAAATTAATGGTATGATAATGTTGTAATGCCTTATTTCATATGTATAACTTCATGGTAGCTGTAGTTTTTTTCAGATTATCCCTGAATCTATCTGATTTTATTAATGTCTGCGTGGAAGCCATTGTCTGGAGCTGTGCAGCAAAGAACTTGATGTTTTGCTTTTCTTGTGTGCTTATAGGTGAGTTGTGTAACCTCATAACGCTGGATGTAGCGCACAATCAGCTTGAACATCTTCCAGAAGAGATTGGAAGCTGCATGCAGATCACCAACCTTGACTTGCAGCACAATGAGCTCTTGGACCTGCCAGAAACCATAGGTATGTGAAGAGGCTGGAGAAGAGAAAATAAATGACGATTTCAAAGTATTCAGTAAAAGGAACTAATTTTAGAACAAATACTTGGTTGGTGACTGTAGAATGACTGGTTTTCAGTTCAAGGCAGCTTCACTCTTGAGATTAAGAGCTAGTTGTGTGTTACCTTAGATGTAGTTTCTAGCTCTCTGAATTATGTTATTAATTCTAGCTGTGCTGCAGAGTGAAGCATCATCTGAGAATGAGAGTTAAAAGGAAAAAGATCCATCACTTGTAACTCTGATTTAACATGTTCTGTGGTTATGAGTGAATGTCTACAGATTGTCTGCCCATTCTGTGATGAAGGTGAGCAAGGAACAAAAGGCTGGAAGACTCATGTTTGAAGTGTAATACTTCGGCATATACTTCTCATGAATATCTTTGGCTAAATAAAAATAGAATTCAAAAGGTACCTATTTCACATGAATGATACATATATTATGCTCTCTGGTAGAATGACCGAAAAGCCTAAGTTATCATACTCCAGTGCAGTTGAAATTGGGAATAATGGACTGAAATAAACAGAGTCTTGCTTGACTTCAAAATCTCGTCCTATAGGATGAAATAACAAAATATGACTTTTCCTAATTAATTAAATCAGTTTTAAACAGATGGCAGAGGGGGATGCATGTTGTGATTTAAAAAGACAAAAAAGAAGGCTATCATGATTTTAAGCTCTTATTTGTCACCAGAAACCACTCAGAAGAATGGTATCATTTAAACGGTATTTATATTGAACATATCATTAACTTGCAGTAAAGTGAAGGAGCATGAACCATAAAAACCATTTAACTACACTTCAGCTTTTCTTCTAGCAGTAAATTGTTGATTGTGGAGCTACTGTGGCTTTTTGTTCAGAAAGTTGGACCTGAACAGAGTTTACATTGATGAAGTATCCACTGGAGCTAAACTTCCTTCCTGAATTGATGATATTTTTAAACTTGGGATTCTGTTCCATTTGAAATTTGCATCTAACTTACACAATTCATATGCACAACCGTGTAGCTATTTTGTAAATGTTACTGGAAGTTGTTTTAAATAAAATTTGTGTATATCATGTTTAGGAAGCAAGTTCTCTGGATAAACTTTGAGATTATTGAAAAATTCTCTAAGCAATTGTGTTGTGAGATTTCCATTATCAGGGCTTACAGACCACTAGTAATTCTCATGCAGGATAGTTGTCTGAGTTGTTAGTGACTGGCAGTTGCTGGTCTTCTCAGAGGACCACAGAAATCTTAATTATGATATTCTGCAAGACTGTGCTTACAGAGAAAAACCATTGGGTAGGAGAGGCAGAAAGTTATTTAGACAGCTGAGTCATTTCTGATAGATAGGAAATTGCTGACTATGCAATCAAGATAGTTTGGACTCATCTGTTTCTTCAGAAAGTTATTGTAAGCTTGTGTGGTTTGTATTGAGTCAGATTTGTACCTGGTTGGACTGGATTTGTCTGTTTTGTTTATCTATTGCATTGTTTTTACAATTTAAACAAGTGTATAGAGCTATCTCTTTGCATTCTTATCTGAGCTGAACATTGCTGCTGTATAGCTAAACAAACCACCAAAGACAGATGAAGAGACAGAATTGCACGCTCATGTCTTTAACCTTACACTGGTTCAGTTTTTGCTCTGCTGGAAAACACTTGTTTGTATTGACTAGCCTGTAGTAGCTGAGTCCTTCTGTTCAGAGTGAAAACTTAGAAAACAATATTTGTGCCATGTATAGTTCACAAGCGGACAGAACTGAATACTGAAGGGAAAAACTTTTAATCTCTGTCTGAAATGATAATGATCAACCTATATTTATGCATGTTACAGAAGAGGCAGCTGTAGCCAGTTTAGCAACCTTGGCTTCATTTCTTAGTCATCGCAGTTTTGGTTCAACATTAAAGCAAGTTGTGGCTTGATTTTTAGATTACAGCTTGCTTTGTGGTTAGAATTGTTCAGCAAGAGATTTTGAGTACTTGGAAAAGCCCAGCGGGTAAATGGCGCGTGGCGGCCTGGCGTGTGTCGCTCAGCCTGGCTGCTGGACAGCCCTTCCAGCCTCCCCGTCTCGCCCCAGCTTCTTTCTCTTTCCCTGCTCACACATATCTATCTCCTGTTTGGTACAACTGACTTTCCTTGCAACTTCTCCATGCTGACAGGTTTCACTACACTTGATGTGAAAGTGCTCTTAAATGTTTCCTCCTTTCAGCCATACTGGTGGGGATCACAGACCTGGTACTAAAAAAGCCAAGCACATTTGCTCACTGTAAATATTTAATGTACTAGGAACCTCCTGTTACGGAACAAACTCCATTACTGCCAGGTCTATACCCTCCTCCCCCATCAACACCATTTTGATGGAGGCTTGATGTTTTTCCTGAGAAGGGTGTTTTTGTCAAGCTGAATTGAAAAACAACAGTCTCTTTCCATTCCCCCCCCGCCCCTGCCAAAAAATATAGCAACAAAACAAATACAAAGCAGAACAAAAGAAGCCACCCTGCCCCCACAAACCAACAAAACCATTAAAAAAGGCAACAAAACCCCCACCCTCCTCAAACAAATCAACCAAAATAAAACCCCAGCCAACCAAGACATGTAAAATGCTTCTTAAATTCACTGATGGACTGTCTAACTAAACTTACCACAGAAAGATTTCCACGTCTGCTAATTTAAAAATAAAATAATAATGATAATAGTTATATATATAAAAAAATAAAGATAGAAGGAGAAAAAAGAAAAGAAAAGCTTATTTTGCAAATAGCTGGATCTTGCTGAAATGGGACATAGCTGTGAGGGGAGAAGGGATGTTGGACATGAAGGGGAGTGACAGGGAAGGGATTAAGTATCAGCAGTGATTACAGAGATTGCAGACCCAGTATACTCACTCTATAAAAATAAAAAGTTCTTATTTCAACCAACAATTTATAAGCACACTTGTATGCAGTAACACATGTCAATTCTAGATGTTGGTTGTCAGGAAGTGACTTAATGTCTTGCTTTATAGATATTGGCTTAATACATTCATATCTGTATTTCTGTTGATTGAAAATTGTAAACTACTTTGTATATTAGATCACTTCCTGTAAGAAAAATGACCTTTGTAGAACAGCTTAGCACATTCCAACAGCCTCTAGAATCAAAATTGTAGTGAGATCTTAGTGGCTTAGTGTTTTAATTGCAGATTTTCTTCCCCCCCACCTCCATATTTGTATTTTTAAATTATTATCTACTTCTGTTGACACTATGTCTTATCTCTGTATACTTAGCTGGTACACTAATATATCTAAAAGATATATAAAAAAAAAGCTAAAGAACATACTGTTTATATTGAAATTAATAGTTGGGCTGTTCAGATGGAGAGAAAGCAAATTTAGCGTGGAGTAAAGTGTTTCTTTGGATTGCAAGCTAGCTTAGAAAATGTTGTTCTGCAAACACCACATCGTGGTATTTGAACTTTTAATTTTAACATTCTGTACAAATGTGTTCACAATTTATTATTTAAAAGCACAGAAACACTTATTTAAGAAAGAAATTCAATAGAAACAGAATTGTAGCCTTACCAAAAAAAAAAAAAAAAATCAGATTCTTCATCTGTTTCGTAATTCTCTACTTTTGGGTGTTTACGTGTGCAGTTTGGTTATAGTTAAACGTGCCATATTCATGGACATTTATGGCAACAGACAATAAGTAAAAGAACAGTCAGTTGTAAATGTTCCAAAATGATGCTTTAAAAGCACAAAAAATTCTGTCACTGGACACACTTTCCAGTGTCTGACACGGCACTGTTCCTAAGAGATAGTTAGGAAGATGAGAGGCACATTCAAAGCCCCATGCTACACTCCTGCCCTTCGCTGTGACAGATTAGCTTGGAAGCTGAAACCACAGCTCTCAGGAAAGCAAATACACGGTGTAGCTTTGCTATTTCTGCTGTTTGAAATTGTGCTACAAACTAGGCTGTTAACCTGTTCAGACTCAGTGGTACCTCTGAGAGCACTGTTGTGCTTTTAAAACGATAAAACACGAAGCGTCTTGACCAGAACTGACCATATGTGATTGGTACAGCCCAGGGTATGCAAATTGTGGTTGAGAGCTTTTAGTCCCTAGAAGTTCCAGTAAAGAGATTTCTGTAGAATGGTTTAGCAGGTTTAGCAAAAGCTGAAGAAGTCTCATTCTGAGACATCTGTCACATGTGCTGGTCCTGATGAGACCCAGCAGAATGCTTGCAGCTACCTCAGTGCTGAGGGGTGATGTTTGTATGTGACTGACGGCTTTGATGTTGCTAATTACTCGCCATTCTAATGGAGCAAAGTGCATAGACTCCTGCTCCAGCTTTGATGGTAATATTTATGTTCTTAAAATTTAAGCACGTGACCTGATGCTTTTGTCTGTGAGCATTTAGTACTTTGCAGGATCAAGCCAGTTTCGATAGGCTTTGGGAGATCTGATCAGCTTTCAATCCTTTGTCTAAGATTTTGTTCTCAGACTGTGCTGTTAATGAAACATTTTTAATTAGATTCTGCTAGCATCAGGCTGTTGTAATAAGCTCAGCCTTTTCTTTATCTGGTAGAAAGCAGTAGCTCCCACTCTTTTGTTCTCATGCCTTTGTTGGTTCTCCTGGTGTTCTCATAAAGGGAATGAAGCTTCTGTTTCTTTTTGGCTTCAATTTTAGACTTAGTAAATACCAAGCAGTGAAATTGGCTAGAAAATAGTGAGTGGCAGGAGAGGGTAAGTGGGAAGTGACTGCACACTGCCTCCTCCAACAACAGAATGGGAGGGATGAGGTAAAAACGAGGTGTCAACCTCACACCAGTAAAAAGCAGACTGTACTGCTTGCAATGGGTGGAGAGCGCTTGGGTGTCAGTGTTCGCACAGGTTGCTGTAGATGCTAAAAGCTCACAGGGCAATGTGACAATTATGCAGAAAAAAAAAATGTATCAGATGCTTCTAAATTTGGGTAGTCACTGAGCTACACGCTGTTGAATTTTCCCTTGGCTCTTGGGGAAGTTTCAGAATGTGCTTACCCTTTTTCTTGGGTTCTTCTCTTAGTGTCTGCTTTTGGGCATTATTTTTTTAATAGAGATGATATACTAGGTGGATCTCTGTTCAGCATACAGTAATTCTCACATTCTTAATTAGCTAAAATTATGTATTTGTGTGTTACACATTTCTTATTACAGTAGGATAGACTTAAAAAATTAAACATGTCTATCACTTAGTAAAGATTAATGTTTCTTCTGTGTTGCCAGTTAGGTATAAACTATTCTTGTAATGTGATTTACATTTATATAAGTCTTTAATTTCACAGAAATGTTTTAAGTACTCAGTTGAAAGGGAAAATAAGTCTACCAATGGAAATAATGAATTAAATAAATTTTAGTTGCTTTGTATTACTGTGTGAAATATGATTTCAGTAAAATGCAACAGTTGCATTGATAGCCTGAAATAAGTTACTTATGCCTCTGCGATGTGTTTTTGTATTTTTTTGGTATCATTTTCATCTAATTATAATTTCCCTTTTTGTTTTAATAAATAAATCTCAAATGCAAGCTCAATAAATTTAAATACACATACTGTTTTTTCTGTGAAGGTTAAGCTGACCTCTGTCAGTTTATTACTCCTGAGTTAATTGATTCGATGTGTATTTATGAAAATATTTCTTTTATTGTATATTTTGATTGGTATATTCTTCCTGGTAAAACTCAGTTGGGGACAGTTTATTGCAGTGAAAGTACATAGCATCACACAGTAATTAGATGCAGAGACCTGTATGTATAGATATAACTGCAGCTCAGCATTTTCCCAGATGAAATTTGTATGCTGCAGAAAGAAGGAGCCAATAATCTGATTTTCTTTATGTAAGAAGCAGACACAAAGGCAGAGTGATTCAAAGGAGCACGTCAGAGTCGAGACAAGAAGACTATTAGTTACATGCATTTTGCTGAATGCATGTTAAATGAAGTTGAATTTTCATAGCTTACACAGTTTTAGAAACATGTCACTAAGAGATTGTGCTCCCTAGCCTCATTCAGGTGTTGTGTGTGGTGCATGTCAGATACTTGAACCTTCATCACTCAGGTTTTGCCAGCATCTTGCATGCATCTTTCACACGTGTGCAGTCAGCAATGATTATGGTCTTGAATCAGAGATGAAAAATAAATAACTGCTGACATGGTCACACTTCAGCCTTAATCTTGAAATACTGAGGGAAAACCTCTCTTTGGTTGATACTGTTAGATTGAAAATAGAGAGACATCTCTTTACTGTCTTCAAATGGCATTTCAACCAGTAAGAGTGGTAGAGATTAATTTTGAATTAATGTTAAATAGTTTTCTAATAGATAACATCTTTATGAGCATTCCTGGACTTCGTGTAAGGAGGATAATGCCCTTTGGTTTGAGCAGGAAGAAAAAGAAAGGACCCTGCTGACCCTTGTAATTTGTGAGTCTGAGTCTGCCTCCTACACTGGCCTGGTATATCAGGAGGGATTGGTGCCAGAAAAGAAAAACCAAAATACTCTAAAAATCACTTCACCATTAAACTACTAAAATGAAAAGTTTATATGTTAAGCTTTGTGTTGTGCTCAACTATTAACTTTGTGTTTGGAAGAGTATAATTACAGTTCATGGTTTGGCTTTGGTAGTTAGTTGCTAACTAGGAAAGCTGCTAACTTAGCAACTAGTTGCTAGTTGCTAACTTAGGAAAGGATTCCATTTTCTTTTTGGCAGTTTTCCTGAGTGGTTGCCCTCCCACTGCTATAACCTTTTTGTCTCCATTTCAGGTTTTCCTAAACCATCATCTTTTAGCCAGAGCATATGAAACATTAGGGATGTTCCAGCCCTGCAGGTTGTGGAAAGGATTTGTCTTTACTTGTATGATTGACTGGTGATGTTAGTTTACATCCATACAAATCTGTAGACTTTGGTAGGAAGGAGTTGACCCCAGATCAGATGAGTATTTTGTTCTGCTTTACTCTGCAACATGCTTACTGATACCACTTTAATGATGAAGGACTGGTCCTTTTGTGTTGTCACAGTACTGGACATTGGCAGATGTTGTCTTGTCTAGTGGAGCACAACTGAAGGTTATAAAGGTTTATCTGAAGCTTTTCATTTTAATCTAGATCTCTCAGGGGAAATGGTTTGCTTTCTGGCAAGAGATTAGATTAAACATGTCTACAGCTTCTCTCCCCTAAAAATCTCTCAAACTCTTCAGCAGTTGTTAGGGAGTATGGCAAACATTTAGGGAAAATATTATGTAGTAAATACAAAGTGTGACACAGGCATCTTCTGACAGCGGTTTTTAGACTAGGAGCAGTGTTCACAGGCAGAGTGTTTAATCTCTATCCCTAGCTGACCGTCTCTAGCTTGTCTAGTCTCTCCTATACAATCTTCAGCTCCTTTAAGGCCCTGAGGTCCCATGTGCTTTGTAATATACTCATTGAACCTCTTGCTTTTTTCTTCCATGTTGTCATTTGTAGTGAGAATGTAATTCTCACAAGATCAATGCAATGTAGAGCATTAGGTTTAATTCATGGTTGGTTTTTTGCTTGTCTGTGGGTTTCTTTAGTTTGGTGGTTGTTTTTTTTGGTTTTTGGTTTTTTTTTTTTTCCCCTAACATCAAGTTTGGTTTTCATTAATTTTGGATGTGCCTCTTGCTTTCTATTTGTTAAAAATAATACCTGGTACCTTTTGTATGTAAACCAGCAATTTGTCTTTCTTAGAAGAAGATCTCCTAGTGAATTAAATGAGCTTCAGTCCAGGGAGTAATGTGTGGTCATGTTAAAACTTGTTCTTTAATAGGTGGCTACTTGTATGCAAAGTTTAGTAAACAAAATATAAGACCATTTATAGAAGTTAGACCATCAGAAATATTTCATAGTGCCATGTTGTTTTTAGCAAGTTATTGCAATTTTCTATTGTGTGCTAAGATTCTTGTGTACTTTTGATTAAAATCTAAGGGAGTTTTGGTGTGGATGGCTCTTGCAAGCCTAATTTGTATTTTTAACGTTATCTGCAGAACAGTTTTCTCTAGTCAATGTATTTTAATTTGATATGATAGTTCTGATTTATTTAGGAGAAAGCAACCAATCCCAATAGTACACTAGCTAAGTAATATTAAAAAAGACTGATTATTCCATCTTTTATTAACAATGCAGGAACATTTCACATTAAGTAATGACCCTTCATTTAAGCATAAGGAATCTGAAGGATTATTTTAAGTAAGGGAGAGAAAGGAAAATGTCTGGTAAATATCAGAAGAGAATGTTTGCAACTCCCTTTAGAAAGCACTGGTAGGACTTTGAATTAGAAATTTGGATTTCTTTATATTATTCAACATAACCACTTTCCTTTTCTCTTGATTTTTTTAAATATTCAAGAGAACCCCTTCAGGTGGTCTTTCTAAAACTTAGGCTTCTGTAATCATGGTTTTTGGTTTTATTCCCAGTGTTCCCTTTAGGGAATACCTTTAAGATTGGCAAACACCTGGGGTTTCTTTGACTACTATTTTTGAGGTACATTTAATAAAGAATTTAAACAATCTGTTTAAAGCCTCTTACGTAGCATCCGTAACTTAATGTTTTTGGATTCGCATGCTTCCAAGTATTTTTAATTAATTTCTATGTAAATTAAACAGCTAACCCTGAGACATGCAGTCACTCCAGTGACATGATTATGAGTTCTGCATCACGGTTTGGTTTTTGACAAGAGATTAGATTAAACATGTCAACAGCTTCTCTTACCTAAATATGGTGCTTCAAACCTGAGAGCCGGCCAAAGTGGAGCCCCACTGATGCGTGTTAGTGTGCTTTGCTGGTGAGAAAATGGACCTGAAACAAGGCGATTGTAGACAGGTGGAGGTTGGTCTCTTCTCCCAGGCAGCCAGCAACAGAAGAAGGGGACACAGTCTCAAGTTGTGCTGGGGGAGGTCTAGGCTGGATATTAGGAGGAAGTTCTTGACAGACTGAGTGATTGGCATTGGAATGGGCTGCCCAGGGAGGGGGTGGAGTCACCATCCCTGGAGGTGTTCAAGGAAAGACTGGATGGGACACTTAGTGCCATGGTCTGGTTGATTGGCTAGGGCTGGGTGATAGGTTGGACTGGATGATCTTGGAGGTCTCTTCCAACCTGGTTGATTCTGATTCTATGGCTGTGTGAAACTTTATTCCCAAGAGTGACTGTTCATGCTAAACTTGAACTAAACCAGCTTTTCAGTGACTTTCTTAGGGTAGCCATGTTTTTAGGGCTCAGTCAGGCTGTAGTATCATATTTTCAGAAGTTTTACAAGGTGCTTTGTAATGGGCTCCCAGGGAAAACAAGTTGAAAGGGGATTTGCATGTTGCACATGGTGGTAGCTGCTATTCAGTTGTGATTATCAAACTGTCATGTTTGTGAAAGTCTAGTGTTGCATTTTGTGAGAGGGGCTGCTTTAGAGGAACCACTGAGGTATGGTTTCAGTGACAGAAGTACAACCACAAATGATCCTGAGGACAGCGTGACTGAGTTGATCATGATCAATTATTTTTTGCCTCGCCTTTTTTCTTAGACTTAACCTGACAGTGCTCAGCTGAGTCCTCAATATGGTGCCATCTCAGAAACCAGTAGCTGAACTGCAGGAGATGGAGATGAATTCAGGCACTGTAAGATAGCTCTCAATTTGGGTATTATTTGGTAATCCTGAGGTCAGAAAGTTGTAAATGGATTTATTTTTGATTGTGTAATGTGCCAGGTGTGCTATTTAGCAACTTCTAATGGTTTCCATTATAATCTGAATATTGTCACTTAATGGTCAGAGAGTTGGTGAGGAGTTCTGAGGGTGTTAGCCAGATGTCCACTGGACAATGGAGGCAAATCTTACCATTGTACTGAGCATTCCTTAACACAAAAAGAACCAGTCAAACAAAAAAAGTGAAGTTTTAACACAACGAGCAGGGTAAGCACTCTCTTCTTGTCCAGAATGCAAAGGTAAAAGCTGGTAAGGGTTTCTCACTGTGATGTGTTCAAAATAGGTCGTGAATATGAACTCTGATGAGGGCGGAAAGATACCTGAGTCTTGTCGACAGAAGAATAAATGGCACTAATCTATAAATAAGTCATGTCTTGAAGTGAGAAGGTACTGCCTACATCAACTGGGTGCAGGACAGCTCTTCTCGGAGCAGTGGGAAAGATGTAACTGATGAAGCTGTAACTGAAGTACTGTTCAGGAATAGCTGTATTTAGTGCTGTGATGTGTATAACAGTCAAAGGGAATGTGGTACATGCAGGATGTGCCTTTCCCACGGAGGAGAAAGATACCTAGTAGAGAAACAGTGATAAAGCTCTAATGAGAAATACTACTGATGACAACGAAAGATTACTGGGACGTGCTGTTTATGCTGCCTTTCTGATAATGCCATGAAGTAGCCAACGTGTGTCATTCTGTCTTGGAAAATCGTGGTACAGTTTGACTCTATCTGATGGCTGCCTTGTTTCATTTTTCTGAAATGCCACATTGCTAGTAGGAAGAAAACCATATACATACAACCTGTGCTCACAATCTGGGAACTGGCATAGAGACATATTGCTAAGCAACAGTTGGCATCATACTGTCTGCTTGAGCTGTTCCTTCTCTTTGCCTGAAAAATCCAGATCAGCATCTAACTTGAGGTTTAAGTACTGAAAACCAATAGAAGATTGATACTTCCTTTTGTGTAAAGTTTGTAATTTCTTTTATTAGTAAAGCATTAAATAACAGTTCAGAGAAATGCAGAGAAGCTATGCTTTGTTCAATCTTAGAACAGCACATCTTGATTGATCTTGGTGCTTTCCAACAGGGGTGTCTGTTGTGTGAAGTAAGGTCAGTTTCCTATACAGTCAGCAGTGCCAGATCTCACCAAATACACCATGAAATAGCTACCTTATATACAAAGGTACATCTTTATATTAGTGGATTTTAGGATCAAAATAGATCTTAATTATTCTATATTATTCTCATATAAGCTCTTACAGTGTGTATTCACTGCAGGATTATTCATTTTAGATGAAGATTTGTGCACTAGACAGCAATATTAATAGCCCTGGATTTTAAATTACTTTTATTGTTGTTAAGGATTTTATTTGCTGCTTCTGCAAAAGCTAATTGTATGCTTGCTCAGAAAGCAAGCAAGCAATCACACACTTAAAAAGTATAAATAAAAATCCCAATGGCACACACTACTAGTTAAGCAACTTGGGGTGGTTACATGTTGTTTCAACTTTTGTTTAGTTGTTGACAATGCTATGTGAAATTTATTACTGAGTTTGTTAGCTAAATATCAGATATGGATTGAAAATTAATTGTGTTTTCTTTCTTGATCTCCTAAGACTTGGGTAATTTTTATTCTGTATGAGTTTTGGTGGTTTTTGGATGGTGTTATTTTGTGGTGTGGTGAGTTTTGGTCTTTTTGGGTTTTTTTTTTTTGTTGTTGTTGTTTGGGCTGTGTGTGTGTGTTTGGTTTGTTTTGGAGTGCTTTTGTGTGGGTTTTTTGTTTATACTTATGGAGGGGGATTAACTTTCACTGCTGTTGTGAATCTCCATTTTAGTAACTACAGCAAATCATACAATGTTGGCAATTTCCAGTTTTCATTAGCTCTATTCCCAGCTAAATAATTATTTTATATATATAAAAATAGTAATTGAGGGTTATTCTTACAGTGTATTTTGACCAAGTTTGGTGTTTTGCCACTTCTGTTGTTGAGACCTTTCCTCTGTCTAGAGATCCTATTGTAGTGTTTGTATTCGTTTGCATTCTCTCCTTCTTTTTGTTTCATCCTTTGCTTCCAAGAATATTTCATATACTGTATTTGCTCCTTCAATAACCTTTGTATAAGGATGTAAAAGATGTATGCACAGACATTAATATATCCTTTATTTAGTGAGTAGTTAGACTGTACATAGTCAGCTCCCTCCATATTTTTAAATTATTTCTGGTTGTTTCTGTTACCATTTGTTCAATCTTATGTTTCTTTTCTAATGTGTCTTTCTGGTACTTCAATTTGCAGAACAAATGTGTTGTGCCATGAGTGATTCTGAAGATGCATGTGAAATAGCAAATGTTTTGCAAGGAACTGATTTGGTTGTGTGAATCTGTTCACAAGCTCCACTGGTGTGGTGTATACATGTGCACAGACATGTTCTGATTGTAAGGATGAGCCAGAAGACTAAGGTCTATTCATGCTCACTTTTCAGTGAAGTTCAGGATCTTGCAATCCCTGCAGGAGAGTCTCAATGCCCCAGCACCCTATGGATCGATTACATCATTCAGCAGTCGATTTTGGTCTTGAATACTTACTAAAGGCTGGAGCTTGCTGGCCTGGCAATAGTCAGAAATACTTTTACATGTTCTATTATCCAGATTTTTGTGGACTTTCTTCCAACTTTTCTTTAAATATAATTCAGAAAACTGGAAAGTTTTTTGCTTGATTGTTTGTTTTTCCCTATCACTTTTTAAAGACTTTGTTGCTTTTGGAGGATGGTAAATGATTTCCCCCCACCTCCACCCCTGCCCCATAGAGGAAACTCTTTTGCCAGGACCTGAGAGCTGTGTGATGTACACCCAAGTTCTGGTAATGAGAGTCATTGCATTGAAAGATGCTATCTGTACTTTTTAAAAGTAATTTTGGGGGCATCTGAAAAATTTATACAGTTTTTTGTTGGTAGAAAGATGAGGATAGACAGACTTTTGTAACAGAACACAAGCCTTGCTTGCTCATGGTAGTATGCACCATCTACTTTGGCATGGTTACCTTAAGCATTGGAAAGCACTGCAGTATGTGCCTCTCCTGTTCTGGGATGATGGATCCATTTCACCATATGAAAAACTGGAAGTGTAGAATGTAAAACAACAAAAAAAAAAGCAGAAGTCAGACCTTGTCCTGTGCTTTTGTGTTAATCTAATGATGTGTTAATATTTGTTTCCTACCTGTAGGAAATCTGTCCAGTCTAAGTCGTCTTGGCCTGAGGTACAACAGGCTCTCAGCAATTCCGAAGTCTTTAGCAAAGTGCAGTGAACTTGATGAACTGAACCTGGAAAACAACAACATTTCTACTTTACCAGAGGTGAGAATTAGAGGGAGTGGACTGGGAAGGGAATGTTGTTGTAAGGCTTGGGTGTTTTGTAGAGGGATTGGACCGTGTAAAATTATTTCATCTTGCATAACTTACTGGAATACCCTTTGCTTTAATCTACATCTGTGTAATGTGCAATACTGTCATTTGTACATGTTGGGTGTATCAAACACAGAATGTTAGGGGCTGGAACAGACCTTGAAAGACCATCCAGTCCAACCCCCCTGGCAGAGCAGGATCCATCTGTACCAGATCACACAGGAACACATCCAGGCAGATGTTGAATATCTCCGGAGAGGGAGACTCCACAACCCCTCTGGGCAGCCCCTTCCAGTGTTCTGTCACTCTCACAGTAAAAAAAAAAAATTTCATTTTTATGTGGAACTTCTGTGCCTAAACTTCCACCCATTGCCTCTTGTCCTGTTACTAGGCGTCACTGTGAAGAGCCTGACTCCATCCTCTTGGTGCTCACCCTTCACATATTTATAAATATTAATGAGGTCACCTCTCAGTCTTCTCCTCTCCAAGCTAGAGACCTAGCTCTTAAGCTAGGTCTTAATCATTTTTGTGGCTCCTTGCTGGACTCTTCCAAGCAGATCTCAGTCCTTGAACTGAGAAGCCAAGAACTAGACAGAATATTCCAGACAACTTCAGTCAGAAGTGGGAGCAGTGCATATGATTGTTTGCTGTCCTGTTTCTTTAGAAAACATTAAAAGAGGACCTTGGGTTCCCACCATTCAAGCTAGATAAGTGTTTCTAAGTGCTTCTGTTTCATGGAAGTGAGGAAGATGTAGAAAACCATAAAATGAGGTATCTCTTTCCCCATCTAATTGAGGCAAGAATGACCCTCAAGAGAGTTGGTGAACCTTATAAACCTTGTTACAACTGCATTTTAATGTGGAAAACTGTGCTGTTGGTAGCAATGTGATATAATCTGGCAGCTCATTGACAGACTTTCCGTCAGTTATGTAAAATAAAAATTTGCGTAATTTTCCATTTCTGGTGACTCTCTGAGGATCATTGGACAAAGGGGAAGAGAAATCTGTTTTCTTGGTTTTCATAGCTGCTGCACTTGATTCTCATCTTGATCTCTCTTGTTCCAAGCTTTGTGTGGGACCAAGGAAAATGTCCATAGATAGAAGCTCTGGAGCCACCCTGTCACTCTCTTCAATTAACACATTCCCTGAACAGAGGGTTTGCTGGTCTGGGGAGAAGAGGCAGAAGGTCCTAGTGCCCAGCTCATCTGTGTATTTTTCTATACCCCTTCTTTAGAATTATCTGAAAGATGCCCCTGTGGACTCCAGTTTTACAGTCCTGGACAACTAGACCTGGTTACAGACCAATTTTTAATTACAGCTTTAATATCAGCAAACTTTGAAATTGTTTAAACTGCTGAGTTATGCTTTAAATGTTTTTGTTTTCTTCATTTCTTGAGACTATCAGGGCAGCAGAGTGTGAGAGGCTGAGCTGCATACTGTATACTTTTGATGCTAGTAAACATTTAGAGAAAAATACTTGATTTGAAGCATTAGTGCACAGGAAGACTGACAACAGAGAAAAACCTGATGTGATTTGATTCTTATTTTGAATATTTCTTTTGTTGCTTTAGAACCTTTTGAGATGAGGGCTTCAGGACACAATATTCTATTCTGTTTTAGTGATGGTGGAAACTGCTTTTCTACGCTTTTATTTCCACCTACCACACTCCCCACCCCTATTTGTTAAAATGTTATCTAAAGAGGTATATAGGAAACTATACATAGAAGAAAGGGGGGAAAAAAGCCCCACCAAAACCCCACAAACAAACAAAACAACTAGTAAAACAACAACCAAACAAATAAAACCAAATAAGAATTTGGTGATGCCCATGGTGGTATTAGGTTGGTGACTGGACTCAAGCTTAGAAACAGTGCTCATATTCTACTTAGGCAAAGTACTCATGGGAACAAAGTGCAGGAAGCAACTATTTCCCTTCAATTAAACTTCTGTACTCAGCATGATAGACTGAAAACAGTGAAAATGCTGAAAGGCACTGGTCTGATTTTGAGAGCTCAGATAGCCCACCCCACCCAGATGTATTAGAAAAGCAACTATGACTATAACAGCAAAAAAGTTAATGTGAGGGGTGATTGCTTGCTTTGTAAGATGTTCAGTCATTATACAGAACTCTTTGTGACTGAGCTGCCTTCTTCACTCGTGTTTGCCAGCAATGTGGTAACACTTAAGTCACTACCCTGCAGAAGTATATAGTTTATACTGCAATCTGTTGAAAGTAAAAAGTTTCTGTGCTGTAGTACAAAGAGCTGTATTCGTTGAAGGAAATTCTGAATTTCAAAACATAGCTGAAGCTGCTGACTCAGTACCTAATAAATATTTTATCTTAAAAGGATGGGCTGGGAGAAGACAGCACTGCCACAGCTCTCACAGATACGAGAGTATTGTTCTTTTTTAATGCCAAAGCTCTCTTGCTTCCCTTCAAATGTGTTTAATTACTTTAGGCTATTAGAGTGTATGAGCTAACTTTTTTTTGGGGGGGGGG
>WBNM01005238.1:425514-456797 GCA_013399055.1 Ramphastos sulfuratus
GGGGGGGGGGTATGAAAGCAGGCTTCAAAAATGGCATTTTGAAATGCCAAGATCCATTTGAAGCAATAAAGTGTGTTTGTAGCAGAGCTCGGAGACTGCCTAACCCTAGGACAAAGAATATCTGTTCATTAATGTATAGCTAGAAGCAGTATTTCCTAATCAAAGATTATACTAGTTAATGATTAGCTTAGATGAGTACTGATTTGAGGATCCATTATTTTATCTTCAGGAGGAATATTGCTTCACTGACATTTGTCAAGATGCCCCCCAGGATTGTATTTCAGTGCTTAAAGTTTTAGCCATGACTTGTAGACAAGTCTCTATTTAATCCTGCTTTATTTACAATGATGTTAATAAACTGTGTAGAAAAGTAGTCAAAGAAAACATCACCAGAGAAACAGCAAAGCTACATTGTTGAAACTTTTACAGTGAATGTAGCACTGAAATGGCAATCCAGAAATACTGACGTTAAGAATATGGTTGGCATCATGATCTTGTTAGCACTTATTCCTGATTGCAGATGTTGCATTATTTATAGCGTGTAACACCGTGCATAAATCTCCAGTTTCTCTAATACTTAAGAAAATAGGGCTGAATCCAAGTTGGCATAATAATAAGCAAAGGTGATACTTCAGCAGTAATTTAGATCTCATTATTCATCCCCACAGTTCCAGCAACGTGCTTGGCACACAACTAACAGGTAAACTCCAAGATCTGTACTGCTGAGATTTTAGAATCTAATTGGATTGTGAAATGAAGGGAGACTGGATTCAAGGGGCAATCATTGCTGTCCAGTTTAACTCCATGCTTTTTGCTTTTCATTTCTTAAGGGGAGAAGGAAAAAAAAAAAAAAAAACCAACCAGAAAACAGCAAGATGGAGTAATAACTTTTTGGGAATATTTTTGAAATTTGGAATTTCCAAATGTTTCCCTTGGAGGTTTGTTTGGTTTGGTGTGGGGTTTTTTTTGGTTTGTTTTTTTTTTTTTTTTGGTTTTTTTTTTTTTTTTGGTTTTTTTTTTTTTTTTGGTTTTTTTTTTTTTTTTTTGTTTGGTTTTTTTTCTTTTTTTGGCAGCATGTAAGGGGAAAGGGGGAAAAATAAGCTAAAGGCTGGTGGCTGTGAAGAGAGATTATTGCTGCTGGAAGTTTTATCAAATGTAACACTGGTTTGTGTGTTGCAACACTTACTTAGAGGATGGACTTGATGGGGGAAGACGTTTTCAATTATACATATTCAAATAAATCTGTCCTAAGTTCCCGGGTGGTTTTCTTCTCTCTACAGGGTCTTTTATCCAGCCTTGTCAAACTGACTAGTTTAACACTGGCCAGGAACTGCTTCCAGTCCTATCCCGTGGGTGGCCCGTCCCAGTTCTCCACAATCTACTCTCTCAATATGGAGCACAACCGCATCAATAAAATCCCTTTTGGAATTTTCTCTAGAGCTAAAGTATTAAGCAAGCTGAACATGAAGGTGAGGCACAGAAACATGCTAGTGTGTGTCAAATCAATGAGGAGCACTGTTTGCTGCTCCATGAATTCTGGCAAATTTAATGATACAAGGGAACGAATTTATTATGCTGAAGTGGACCCTCCTGCTGTTGCATATAGAAACACTTCTGTATTGGTTTAAAAATGTACTCTTAAGATTCTATTGATTTGTCTTTATTTTTGTTTGTTAAGCTTTTGTCACATTTGCTTGAGTCTGAACACTGAAAACAAGGCAGTTGGTTACAAAGTTCTTGAATATATACATGAGATATGAGTATCTACAGTTGCTTATCTTTCCACCTCCCCTGTGCTGTTACGGTTTAGATTATAAACAAAACTATGTAAAGAAAAAATCCGCTACTTTTTAGTATACTATTTCAACACCTTTCAACTCACATCATAGAATCATGGAATGGTTTTGGTTGGAAGGAACCTTAGAGATCATCCAGTTCCAACCCCCTGCTGTAGGCAGGGACACCTCCCACTAGAACAGGTCACTCAAGGCCTCATCCAACTTGGCCTTCAACACCTCCAGGGAGGGAGCAGTCACAACCTCCCTGGGCAGCCTGTGCCAGTGTCTCACCACCCTCACTGGAAAGAACTTCCTCCTAACATCCAGTCTAAATCTCCCCTGTGACAGTTTAAACCCATTGCCCCTTGTCTTGTCATTACAAGACCTTGTAAATAATCCCTCTCCAGCCTTCCTGTAGGCCCCCTTCAGATATTGGAAGGCTACTATAAGGTCTCCTCGAAGCCTTCTCTTCTCCAGGCTGAAGAGCCTCAACTCTCGTAGCCTGCCCTCATAGCAGAGCTGCTCCAGCCCTCTGAGCATCTTTGTGACCCTTCTCATATATATAAAAATTATATATAACTTTAAAATATATATATATACATGCACACATATAATTTTTAATATCCTTTTTTCAACTCTTTCAACTTTCTTCAGTAGTTGAAGAGCACAGAAAAAGACTCTTGAAGTCTGTGCTAAGTACACTGAGACCTAGGAAAAAGAGCTGATGTTTTTCCTGTCGGTGGGTTTATTTCAGGTTCCTAAATTATTAAAAAAAAAAAAAAGTTTGAGCAGTAGCTAAGTTCTAGAATACCTTATTATGTCTTTTAGCACTGGTAAATTTTCAATTTATGTTAAAACTGTTTTTTATCGCATATGCATTTGTAGCTTTGTTTACCAGGACTTTCTGTGACCTGAGTTTTGGGCTTTTTTTAGATTTTTGTGGTGTCTGGTCTATATCAAATTTTGTATCAACATTTTGAGCAGTAAGATGCTCAGATGAATTTCAGATGCTTCGACTCTGAGCCATTAAGATATATTTATTTTCCTTGTGTATTTGGGGTTTGGGTTTTTTTTTTTAGCTTGTTCTTTTTGTGTAGGGGGAGAGATTTTGGGTTTTGTTTGTTGGTTTTTGTTAATTTTTATTTATGTATTTATTAACAAATCATATATTTTCAGGATTCCAGCATTGTTGGTATCACCTTTTGTAAGTTTAAGCGAATTTTTGTGTCCTCTTTTTATGCCCCCACCCTTCACTGTATTCAACCAAGAAAGGACACACACACACAAAGATTCATCTATGGGGATGCGTGAAATCTTGAGAATTATGTGCTTTTAATTTTTCTACTTCAGTTCGTATTATTAACACAAAATCAATTCTGTAACTCTAGGTCGAGACCCCTTATTTGGAGGAATTAAAAAACCTAATGTTTGGCTAATTATGAACATATTATTCTGATTTAATTATAAGCTATTTTGTTATGAAGTATTTTGTAAGCACTTTGCTTAATCTCTCAGATGCTATGCCAGATTCTTGCTAGCACAGACCCTAAATGTTTGATATGTTAAATCACAGGACAATCAGCTGACCTCTCTCCCCCTGGACTTCGGGACTTGGACTAGTATGGTAGAACTGAACTTAGCGACTAATCAGCTCACCAAAATCCCTGAGGATGTATCTGGGCTTGTTTCTCTTGAGGTGAGAAGAGTATAAATGAACAGCAAAGTGAATCTCTACAAATAGGTGCTCTCTGCTTCAGGTTTAAGTAACATTACTTTGGGGTCAAATAAAGCCAAATAAATACATGTACGTATGCTTTTTAATTAGATGTTTTACATCTGTTTATGGTTGTTGTCAGCAGCTTTTTGAATGTTGCTCTTTAGGCTCTGGATGAATGTCTGTTCACAAAGGGCTAAGTACACACATGTTTGTAACTATTTAGAAAATGCTTTTCTCAACAGGAAGCTAGTGTTGTAGCTCACTCTGATTCCTGGAGAGACCAGCTGGGATCAGAAAAATGTAATGAAATGTTCTACAGCCAGAGTTGACTTGAATGTAGTGCTCTGAACCTTGTAGGCAGCTGGGTGGGAGTTCTTTGAGGGCTAAGAACTTGTAGGTTGAAGCTATGAACTAAATCTGTTGTGTCCCTTAGTCCTCTTTCCCAAGGTGCAATCAGCAGAGACAGACTTAAGTGTGTTGGAGGGACATAAAGGTTCAGGCAGTTGAGGGGACTTTGTAACCCCTGTAAGTTGCTGGGAAAAAACTGAAGAACGATAACAAGTGGCATATTAAAATTGCAAATTTCCAGTGTGAAATGGAAATTTGCTCCTCTGAATGATTAAGAATTGCTGTGGTTTAGGGTGAAGATAATATGGCAGAGTAAGAGTTGTCCAGTGGCCCAGTTCTCTTTAAGACTGTGATTGATAGGATTAGGAAGTTACTAGCCTGGATTTGCTGGTGGTCTGCTGGCTGCCAAAGCTGGAGAGCTGCATGGTCCATGGACCCCTTAGCATTATTTTTCAGTGTAATTAAAGAATCAGATACAAAGAACTGCTTGAGCAGTGTTTACACAAAAGTGAAATTTCCCACAGCAGTGCTAGGTCAACTGCATTGCATGTAGGTAATATTTTCTGTTCCTGCCTTTGTTTCTTGATGTGTGATTAAAACATTACTATTCTTATTCTGTGTATATTATAGTGCATAAAGGAAGGCCACCAAAATACTGCTTGTGCTAATGCTTAGACGTTGGCTTTTATTCATTTTGATTTTCACTTTGATTTTAGCCTTGTTTTCTATTCTGTTCCTGTCTTGGGTGCTTCCATGTTACATGAAGCTAATGAGAGTTGGGATTGATAGAAGTTGGCTGGCTCAGCTGGGAGTTGTGTGTGGCTAGGATGAGGGTCCACACTGGGTGCTTTTTTGTATACTTATGTTAGATACAATCCTAGATAATAACATTATTTGAGTAGGAATTAATTCCCTTACTACTTGCTGTGTTGTTACCAGGCTTGATTATTACTTAGGACCATAGGACTAAGGAGGAAAAATTACATACTAGCGTGAGCCCTGTTAGCTTGCTTGTGGTATAACAAATAACTATTAATTGACACTGCAAAAAAAAGGATACATTTTGTGAACCAAATATTTATAATTCAACTGAGAGAGGAGAAGAAAACCAAGTGGATAACACTGTAGTAGAGGCAGGTGTGTGATAGGAGACCATTTTGGAAAGCCAGTGGATACTGATGCAGTGTTCTGCTTGATTGCACTAATCTGTGCATATACTTGGTGTCCTCCTAAGCAAAGGGACATAAGTGGAAGAGGAAATACTAAACATATGAAGAAGGACTTGGCAAACACAGCAAATAATATAAAGCTTGATTATGAGATAGCTATAAGGAAGCATAATAAAATGATAAGGAAGTCCAGGAAGGGATGGCTTGATGGCTTTTGTTTGTTCATTTTAAGAAATAATGTATTCTTGGGTTTTGTTCTGCATTTATTATGATATAAAATAATACTTAAAAGAATTCTGTAATAGACCTGTGTATGTCTATCATTAGAGATGTTTAAAGAAAAAGTTAATTATGGATTTGATTTAAAAAAAAAATCAAAACTTTAAAAGCTTTTTGTAAAACTGAAAAAAAAAAAACCAACAAACTTTTTTGTTTGTTTGTTATAATCTCTTTGTTTTGCTTCCATCATTTAAATGTAGGCTAATCCTGGGCTTCTTTACTTGAAAATATTAAAAGATCCTGTCTTAATTTGTTCTTTACCTGTTGTGTTGCTGAAATTCTGTCTGTTCTGTTGTTTTGGAATTTTTTAAAGGTTCTTATCTTGTCAAACAATCTACTAAAGAAACTTCCTCATGGGATTGGAAATCTACGGAAACTCCGAGAGTTAGATCTAGAGGAAAACAAACTGGAATCCTTGCCAAATGAAATAGCTTACCTCAAGGATCTGCAGGTGAAATAATAACTAGTTAAGATAAACAGCTGATGTCCTTTATTTACAGCATACTGATTTAATTACAGCTGGTTTGTTGAGGAAAATTATTTGAGGCTGGACATAGGACCAAAAGTTAATAAGATTCTGCAACTTCATCCGTAATCTGTCCCTACTAATTCTTGGCCAGATTTATCAGTTAATACTGAACAAACAAATTCTGGAGAGTTTAGTTGTACTATCAGTACAGAAATCTTTCACAGAATCATGGAATGTTAGAGGTTGGAAAGGACCTCTAGAGATCATCAAGTCCAACCCCCCTGCCAAGGCAGGATCCCCTAGGGTAGTTTGCACAGGAATGCGTCCAGGCAGGTTTTGAAAGTCTCCAGAGAAGGAGACTCCACATCCTTTCTGGGCAGCCTGTTCCAGTGCTCTGTCACCCTTACTGTGAAGAAGTTTCTCCTCATATTGAGATGAAACCTTCTATGTTCCAGTTTGTAGCCATTGCTCCTTATCATATTGCTGCTGACCACCCCATCCACTTGACACCCACCTCTCACATATTTGTACATACTGACAAAATCTCCTCTCAGTCTTCTCCAGATTAAACAGCCCCAGGTTTCTCAGTCTCTCTTCGTAGGGGAGATGCCCCAGTTATCCGTGTGGCTCTCTGCTGGACACTTTTGAACTGGGGAGCCCAAAATTGGACACAGTATTCCAGGTGTGGTCTCACTAGGGCAGAGCAGAGGGGGAGAAGAACCTCTCAAGATCTGCTGGCCACGCTTTCCTTGATGCACCCCGAGATGCCATTGGCTGTCTTAGCCACAAGGGCACATTGCTGTCCCATGCAGAACTTGCTGTCTGCCATGACTCCAAGGTCTTTCTCCATGGAGCTGTTTTCCATCAGGGCAGCCCTCAACCTGTACTGGTGCCTGTTGTTTCTCCTGCACTTGTACTTACTGAACTTCATGTGGTTTGCCTTTGTCCAGCTCTCCAGGCTGTCCAGATCTCATTGGATGGCTGCACAACCTGATGGGTGTCAGCCACCCCCCACAGTTTTGTATCATCAGCAGACTTGCTGAGGGTACACTCAATACCCTCATCCAGATCATCGATAAAGATATTGAACAAAACTGGACCCAGTACTGATCCCTGGGATCGGTAATGTTCATGAAAGCTTACATATTTAGGTACATGTTTTACTATGCCAAATTTTATTGTTATGTTTAGTGATGCTTAAGAGATGCCTGAAATGTTGTTGAAGGATAGAGAATTTTCTGTTGAAATGTTGGAGAGTAGAACCTATCAATTTAACAATATGTATCTTGTTGTTTGCTGTCATTCAAAGCAGAAGTTAGTAAGTTGTTTTTTTTTTTTTTTTTAATTTTAAATATGTTTTTCCCTTAGAAATTGGTTCTCACTAATAATCAGCTGACCACACTTCCCAGAGGTATTGGTCACCTTACCAATCTGACGCACCTTGGGCTTGGAGAGAATCTTCTCACGCATCTGCCCGAGGAAATTGGTAAGATCCTTTGCTCTGGTTTTATGCCATGTGCCTGAGCCAAAGCAGTTACTGACACACAGTATAGGTGTCTGCCCTGCTGAGGCCACAGAATTAATTTGAAGCTTCTAGATGTATGCAGCCTGATGTGAAGCATGTGCCACAGGAACAGCACTGTAGGATGCGATCCGTATCTTGCTGAGCTGTAGTGGCATGAATGGCCTAGCTTTTTTCAGTTCTTCTGCAGAAAGGTACTGAACACACATTAACTTGGAATGCTGAGATTCCTTTCTTTCCAAAGTATCCATACTTTGTGTATTATCAGTCACTCAACTTCATAAACCTATTCTTGGAAGGAGAAAGGAAACACACTGCTGCTGCTCTAAATCCATGTGTAGAGACAAACCTTGCATAAGGTGTAGACAGCTGGTGCAAATGTTTCTGCCAGTAGTCCTCTACATATGCTTCTGTTTATATATCATTACCTTGTTTTTCACCTTGATGAGCTAGGAAAAGGGAGTGAAGAGGAGGAAGTCTACAGCAAGGTAGAGAGGAATGGGATTCTTTTTGTCTACCGGAGACATTCAGAGTGAGATTTAGCACATCTAGAACTGAGAGCCCACAGTTCTTTCATAGTTGGTCATGAGTATATAGGTGCATGATTCTGAGCCCTGAAGTTAAAATCTTAAAAGTTGGAGCATATTATGGAGGGAAGAAAAATAATGTGACAAGCTACACAAAGCAAAATGTGGTCAGAAACAGTGGTGTGCAGATGGCAAAGACATGGTCTGCCTCTCCTAGCATCTTTAGTGAAGAGACATTACAGCTTTTGCTTATCTCCTATGTGTCTCCATGTGAGGAGAGCCTAAAACAACCTAAATCTGGAGCTTTGTAATTTAGTTTTTAAGTTAGTGGAGAGAGTTTGTCTGCTGTGTAAATGAGCTGTGTAATTAAAATCAGTAAGGACACTTGAAATACTGTTCTGGGAGTACAATTTGGTTATTAAAGTTGGTTGTCTTAACAGATTAGAGAACAGCTAAGTATTTTCAGATGTGACTGCTGCTTCCATCATGCTATCAGCTATTTCTCATTATTTCTTCTATAGACTTTTTTTTTGTTGGTTTTCTGTGCCTTGAGCCCTGGCTACTGCATTCTCTTGAAGTAGTCTTTTAGGTTATAGGAGATAGTTATGGTATGTAAGATTAGAAAATGGGGGATGTTCCAAGGAGGACTTGTGTGTTTGGACTGTTTTTTAAAGACATGCTTTAATTTTGATTGCTGTGGAAGAATGGAAGTCTTAAAGAAGAAATTAATTTGTTTTCCAGCTTCTGATTAATCCGTATTGCTGTAGCAGACACAAGTTGTAGAATGTGAAGTCAGGAAAAAAAATTCACACAGATTTGTTCTATTTAATAAATTCACTGCTGTGCAGGGATGTCTCCTCCTTTCTTCCTGTGGCACATTGCAGTTACAGTTTCAGGTCTTTAATATATGAGTTCTAATTACATAAAAGGTATGGCAGAGATATTTTTAGAGAGATAATGGATGCTGTGCGGTATAAATATTTTCTAGACCACTCATTAGTTAACTGTTCAGTTGCTTGCAAATTTGCAAAGCACTTGGCTGAACAGTTAAGAGAACTGAGAGAGACTTCACTCTGTTCTGTGTATTCGCAGTTCAGTTGTTATTTAAAGGAATTTATAGTAATGGATATTTTTACAGGGAAACGAAAGCAAATTAGATTTTGCTTAGGCACCAGTGAACAGAAAATTTGCTGTGCCTGAAAATAGGAGTTTAGATGAGTCACTAACTCAAGATTCTATATAGTAAAGAAACTTCAAGTGAACTTTGAGCTTCTGTCTGAAAGATGACCTGAATGAATAAAAAAATACTACTCTGTATTATTTTATTTTTACCAGGTACACTGGAGAATCTGGAAGAACTGTATTTGAATGACAACCCCAATCTGCACAGCCTTCCCTTTGAGCTGGCTCTTTGCAGCAAACTGTCAATAATGAGTATTGAGAACTGCCCACTCAGCCACCTTCCACCTCAGATTGTTGCAGGAGGACCCTCCTTCATCATTCAGTTCCTAAAAATGCAGGGACCATATCGTGCCATGGTCTGATGCGAATCGGATTGTCCAATACACTGTACAAAATACAAACTGCATTAATGTTGTAATTGTCTGTATATGTATATATAATATAATATATGTGGTTTATATTATATTATATATATATATATAAATATATAAATAATATAAAAAAAGGCAAATTTAAGACTGCATTATGTGTTTCTGCTAATAGAGGAATCATAGCCATTTAGATTTCTTTTTTTTTTTTTTAATTCTGTAAAAATGCTTGTCTTAAGTTTTCTTTGCTGAATTTGATGGAAGTTGTCTGAATAATCTGGAAAATGCCAGTTCATTCACAGTGATTGCCAATGAACTCAAAGTTTTAAATTTAAGGGACAAAAATAGTTCTGCGTAGATTGACTTTCATTTAAGAGAAATGTATAACCTTTATATAATGAATTTTTCTGTTTTCCTCCCTCTTTTTTTGGGTTGTTTGGTTGTTTGTTTTTTTTTTTTTTGGTCAAAACCTGAAGGGGTCATGTGTTCTGAGGTTGGGATATTTTTTTTTTCTTTTAACTTATTTTGAGATTTGAAGCAAATGGTGTTTTTATATTGTTTACAGTCAGAGTAAATCACTGGATTTTGTTTTATTCTGATTTGCTCTGTTTTAATCAATCATATCTAGAATTTATATGCCTCTGCTGATGACTTTTTATCAGCCGGTTTGTATACTAAAAACATTTACTCATCAGAACAACAGGCAGGTGAAAAGGATGCAGTCAAAACAAAAGAAAAAGAAAAGGAGGAAAAAAACAAAAAAAAGCTTGAATTTCTTTAAGTCTTGCTTCCCTGAGTTATCAGTTGCAGGCATAACATATCTGAACTGAGCCTTTTGAGGTTGGTCTTTTCTAGCACAAGTAAACCTTTTCAAATTGGTAAAACCATTGAGGTATACTCAGTGAAGAAGAGCAGTTTTCATTTTGTGAAGTAACAACCCTGTGAGGTCTAACAGTACAGTTAAGTGGCAAGGAAATAATATATATGTACATTTTTATTACAATCTTGAGTCAAAAAAAATACAACAGGCAATTTTGAGGATTGCTCATAGTCCTTGTACAATAAATGAATGTGTCTTACTTTTAAACACTGCAATATATGTAAGTTTTAAGGTTGGTTAACAATGTACTATGGTTTTATATCTTGACTTGCCTTGTACCTCCTTCCATTACGGAACTTCTGTGTCCAAGCACAATATCTTCACACTGTGCTGTTTTGCTGCTGAACTAAATGCACTTTTCCCCACAGCTGGGGCACTTGCTTCAAAATATTCAGTTCAGTATCTTGATTATTCTTTCTTAACTTCATCCTGTCTGTTTCAGTATTAAACCGATCTGTTAAAAAAGAGGCACCTTTTTCATTTGTGCATAAATGTTGGTAGCTCAAGAGAAATACTGTAAGTAGTGGACATCAGTTTTATCATGACTTTCTTGGTTGTTTAAAAGGCAGAAGATGCTTCAGGGAGATTTACACTGTTGCTGCACTTGCAGGGCCAAGTCATCCTTTTTTCAGGAGGGTAGAAACTCAAGGTGGTTGCATTCCATAGTTACTCAAGAACTGTCCAGTTTATACTAATTGGAATTGCTGCTGGAGTAGTGTGACTTAGAGGACTGTACCTTCTGAACAAAATCAAATCAACTGATGCCATGGAAAAATCTATTTCACGTGCAGAAGTCTGGGTAATATTATTTCTGGCTTTCAGGCACCCTTAGACACGCTGCTTTGATCTGTTTGCATTCTGTTTCGTTGTATGTCTTTTCATTAACAAGGAGTAAGTTTAAATGGAAGGCAGGTGGAGATATAAAACCTTAGAGGGCTTAAACATGCTGTAAAACTATTGTAGATGTCACTGGATTTTGCTAAGTAATGTTCTGTTCTTTCTCACACACTCTGTCTCTCTGTCTCCCCCCACCTTTTTTCTCTCTTTTTTTTTTTTTTTTTTTAAACCTCTACTGTAGCTTTTCAGTTTAGACTTTATGAAAGGCTAGTTCCTTGCAGTTCTGCCTGAAGGTATTCTTTCTCAGCACTAAGGTATTAAAATATGAAGATGCTGAAATGCTTGGTATCGAGACTGTAAGCTGACTTCTGATCATACTGCTAAATCTGTATTCGTGCCCTCAGGTCACTACAGGAAACTGGTTTAATTAATAGGGTTCCTTAAAACAAAAGTGGCGACCCCTTGTGTTTTCAAGCATCTTGGTCTCATTCCCTGTCTGCTCCTCAATCCCCCCTTTTTTTTTAATAAGAGTCGACAGGATTGAATTTAATTTGTAAATATGTCAGTTATTCACCTTGTCAAGGTACATGGTTGACGACTGTATGATTGGAGCTGACCCTCTGTCACATAAATTCTTGTGAAGAAGTTAGCTACCAAAGTAGCGCTCGTTACTCTCGCTTGAAAAACAAACTATTCTTTTCATTACACTTAGAGGAACAAATAAAGCTATGTTTTAATTCATGACTATATTAAAAACAGGATATTTTTTCAAACTATCTTTGTGCTAGTATGGTTGTTGCAATGCCAGATAATCCTGAGCCCCGTTGCAGGAGTTTAATTTTACACCTTCTGGGGAGAATGCTAATTTTTTTTTTTTCAGTTGCCTTAGGAAAGATTTGAATAAAAGCAGCGTGAGAGAAGTTCTGGGACAGGAGAAATCAAGTCAGAAGAATTTTAACAGTTTTTTAAAATGATCCCAAAGTTAGTGTTAAATGTGTGGCATGGATTTGGAGTAGATGCTTATATACATGGATTTATATCTAAATCTATACACAGATCCATATCATTCCAGCTGTTTCAGTCATTCAAAGTAATTCTACTATATGTCTGATATAACAGACTTTTGTGTTTCCCAGGTGGCCTGGTTGTTAACTGGTGCAGTTTCTAAATTGCATTTAATGCCTGGTAACATTCAGATTAACATATGCTGGTTTGTTTTTGTTAAAGTATGAAGAGAAAGAACTTTGTCCTGACAGGTGCATATATACATACATATGTATATGTGTATCTATGTATGTATGAAAGCATAGACAAGGTGGAGGAATTAGCCCTTCACAGCATCTTTGAAAACCAGACAGAGAAACAGGTGATTCTCAGAGACTTGTATTAAATATTTATGCTACTTGGCACATGGTGGGAAATAATTTACAAGGGTTATTGGAAAATGTGACAGTCTTTACTTTGGGTGAAAATCATCACCTTGGTTGCTTGCCCAGAGGCAAAATCTCCATTTTCTATGTGTTTGTGCCTATATGTACATAAGAATATGTACATATACACGTGCCCCTTGAAGACACTCTCCTGAATCAAGCTAAATTACTCTATGATAGACTATATAGTATTATGTAGGGTTATGGATATCTGGTAAGGTGTAAAGCACATCAGATATTTGTTAAATAATGAAAAGAAGGAATAACTGCTGTTGTGACTCATCCCGGTCATATATCACATTTAAATTCACTACATAGAAAGTTGTTTGGTAATCCTTTGCAAAAATGTTTTCTCTCAGTGTAAACCCATTAAACTTCTCTCTCTGGCTGTCCTACATTTAAGGTCATCACCAGAGTTCTCTAGTATTAATGCAGTGGTTGTAAAGTTGGATCCTACAGTTGTGTGATTTTCTTTTTTGCCAGATGTGCTCTAGGAGACTTTGAAATCCACATACAGTTTTTAGAAAGAGGTTTGGGTTGTGGAGTATTTGCTTCAGTGCCTCTCTTGGATTTAGGTTTTCTCTGCAGTTTTGTCCATCTTTTGCTAATGTTGTGTGAGAAAGTGCGTGTTCAGACTTCTTGAAGGTCATGTTTGCTCATGTACATAATTTACTAAATTAGTACTCAAACTGTCTAGCTGGTTAGTGCTTAAACCCCTTGTGTCACCTGGCATTCAAGGATCATCTTTAATCCTGGGACTTTGGAAAATACCTTTTATTGAAGAATTAGAAAACTTCCAATAAGTATTTTTTTCCCCTTTTAAATTTTTTTCCCCCTTTTATTCTTTTAACTCCCCCCAAATAAATTAAAATTTCTGAATCAGTACAAACCCACATCAAGGGAGTCTTCATATTTGTATGCAACTAAGAATTTTCATCTATCAGTATCACACCTTGGTTGTATCAAATCGGCGTGCTGGAATAGCTTCTAATTAGAAATCAAATTAGAAATGTGCAGTTGGCAGTAATTTGCACAACACAATCTTCAAGGCACAGTAAGGACAATTACAAACAAATGATAGTATCTGCAAATGGTTTTTGATTTTTCCATTAGCAAGGATCAGAAAATTATGTTTATTATTCTGATGTTTAGGTCTTAACCAGGACTGCACAGGACTTTTGCTGTGGAAAAATACCAGACCACGCTAATTTTGTGGTTAAAAGCTAAACAAGAGTGTAAACAGTCTACAGAAATGTACTTTTAATCTGAATTATTGTAATGTTGATTGTTATGTCTATATAAAAGATTGCCTTGCTTTTTTTATAAGAGTCATTCTGTATCAATGCATTCATTATAAATAGTATATTTGTAAATAAGCTGCCACCGAGTCTTGAAAGTTTTCTAGTATTTCTAACATTAACTTGCATGTAAGTTGTCCTTTTGCAGTGCCCCAAATTATCAACAGCTGTTTTCTCATTATAGACTCCTCACTCTTCAAAAGACTTCAATATAAAATATAAATTTTCATGGAGAACAATTGCAGGAAACTTCAAAAGTTGCACGGTAGTCACTGCTCTACTCGGTCATGCAGAACGGACACCTTTTATAAAGCAAATGTTGGTAAAATCTTTTGTTGTGGTACAGCAGGACATGTAGTAAACAAAATCCTCTTTCTCTGAAAGGGAAGCTAAATCTTGGGCATTAGTGCAAAATACGCTTCCAACAACAGCAAAACTGAAGCAGGTGCCTAAAAGACAGACACCAGAATCTAAACTTATTTAATGAAAGACAGTATTGCCAAGCTGACATTCCACAGCTCTAAACGGATGCCTTTTAACTATGTAAAGTTCATTACAACAGATGCTGTTTCAAGAAGGTCATGCTTACATGTATACAAACAAAAAACCCCAAACCAGTGTTCTTTGAAGGCAGAATAGGAAGGCCTCCACAGTATGGATATGGTGATGATGGGGAAGGCACCAGGATACTTGCTTTATAGCTGGTTGCTTAAAAAAATAGTGATGGGTTTTTGTAGTGTGCAGCAGTCACTTGGGTGATTATCTGAGTACCTCAGCCATTACATCAGATGTCATAGAATCATAGAATGATGTCTGCTGATTAAAATCAGTAGAGGGGTCGATTGAACTGCCTAAAGCTCTGTGTTTGAGTTGCATCGATCTCTGTCGCTGTAAGTGATCCAGCAATCTGAAAACAAGCCAAGGATCCGGCCAGTCTCATCACTAGTGGCTGTCCTGAGCAGTGATGTTGGGCCACATCACATCCCTCCCCTGTCTGACAGGGCTGAGTGGCAGATATGTATGGAACCAACAGGTCCATGCAGCTCCTCCGGTGTACTGCTGCAGACCTCACTAACCAGAGTTTGAAGGGTTTGTGGAAAGGAAGCCGCATCTACAGCACCACATTTAGTAGTCCTTGATAGATTAGGCAAATTCACAGAAGAAAGTACTAGAAAGTGCTTTCTTCTGTTTGTTTGTTTTTAAAAAAGCCTAAATCTCTGTATTTCTGGCTTCTGCAACATCCTGCTCCTGATAATTCTACAATATAATTACGTGCTGGGTGAAAAAGTACTTCCTTTGGTTTGTTTCAAAGCACACCACCTTATTTAATTTGCTGACTCCTAGTTCTTGGATTCTGAGAATTTTATGAACAGCCTTTTTCCTGCTCATCTGCTTGTTACTGTTCTTGAAGGGTTCTTTTTTGGTAAGTGGCCATGGATTTTCTCCAAACCATGAGTTCTAGTTTTTAAACTTCAAACAAAACCTCTTCCATTCTGCAATAATTCTTGCTGTCCTTCTCCATAGCTTTCTAGTCCCAACTATGATTATTTTTCCTAATTCATGGCCTTTGAGAAGCTATTTTGTCCTTTGTGTACTTCTAGCTTGTGAAATAAAAAGTACAGCTCTGATACAAAAATTAAAGTTGAGTGAGTGATGTTGAGTCCTAAACTCCAGTAAGGGTGATCCCTCTAGGCAATGATCAGACAGGGATTTAGGCTTCAGATGGAAGCTCCCTACTGCAAGAGCTAATCAGAGCAAACCATTCATTACAATTAACTTTTGCAAGGAGGTGTGAGAGACAAAATGAATATTAAATTTTGTATAGTATGATGGTGTTAGTGACACCAGGATTTAAAGTACTTTGTTCATGCTGGTAAGTGTGTAGGTTTGGGGGATGTGATTATGATTATTTCAGCTGGCCTTTTTAAACTGCCACACCTCAGCATTTGCTGAAAATATTAGGAAATTTCTAGTGTTATTGCACTGGTTGGGTTTTATTTTTCCTCCTCAAAACAACCTTTACAGAAAGCTATGGAAGAAATTACCATAGGGGTTTCATTTTGTTTGTTCTAAATGCAATTTTCCAGTAGCATCCCCTGACGATAACTGGTGTCAGCCAGACAGCACTCAGCAACCACTGGCATTGAGGGAACTCGCTGGTCATGATCACATTCTGTTTGAGTGATTGAAGTAAGGAGCATCCACAGATGAGCCTAGTCTCAGAAGAACCATGCAACTTGGCAGGAGTTGAGTGAAAAGTGAAGGAAATGTCTTGTTTCTGGCATTTTATGTCTTACAGGCTGTATTAAAAGCCTCAAAAATATGGCATCTTGGGAGACTGATGAGACAAACAGATTACATGGCTGTGTAATTAATCCCACCTAAGTGCTTCGTGATGCAGAGTCTCCCAGTGCTGCACTCCGGTGACAAATCCTACTTGCTACTGATGGGAAGTTGTGAATTTAGATACCTATTGTATGTTGAAGTGGGTAGTATGTAAATACTCTATAAAATCTGGGTGCCAGCAGCTTTATAGAGTATAGGTGCTGCTCTGAAGTGTATGTGATGGCAACAACAGGAGAAAGGTGTTAAAGGGCTGGAGATGGCTAGCTTTGATACAACTAGGAGAGGCTGAGTGCCTTGAAAGCCAATTTGTTTTGTTTTTGCAATCTATCCCAGTCAAATGAAAAGCACCATCTCTTTGTAGAAGCCTTGCCTTGCTTAGGAGTCTAAGAGTGGCAGATAATTTGGTTACCAAGATCAAATGGTGATGTTTTAGAGGAGGAGCCATCTGGAGTATTTGAGCAAGCAGCTGGCAGCCTGGGCTGCATCATTAATGGTCTGACTGTATGCCTTGCAACTATTTTTTCTTTCTTTCCCTCCCCACTGCAAAACCTTTTAAGAGTCTTTAGAGATCAGTCTACCCCACTGCCTCTGAGTGAGATGCTATCTACAAAATTGCACAAAAGTGTTTCCTTTTAAAAGCTCTTTCCATAGCACCCTTTTTTTTCCCTCCCCCCTTTCTGTTAGTAAAGTATTTCTTTAAGACTCATAATGAATCCTTAATTTGCTGCAGTTTGGTAGCTGCTTCACATGACCTAGTAGTAGTAGCTGGTTTGCTTTGTAGCCTGCATTACAACTGTGCTGTCTGAAGTGATTTCCAAACTTCAAGTGGACCGTTTTAGTAGAAATACATTTTCCATTCTAACTTTAAAATGTGGTCTGAAAACATCTGTGGTAAGGAGAGTGCAGTAAAACTCTTCTCTCTCTATGATCTCTCTTTTTTTTTTTTTTAATGCTCTTCTTTTTTTCGTGCTTGCCAACTATGTTAACTGAGTGGGAGGTTATAGCTGAGGGGTTGGAAACCTCTATGCCTTGTCTGCAAAGCAGAGGGCAAGAAATTCAGCTAGGTAAGGAGGTGCTGATCAGCATGGCAGCTCAGATTGCAGGCTTTTTAATCTTCTCCAAGTAAAGCACTTTTTAGGTACTTCCAGCCTCCCTAGAAGCTGTAGGAGACAGCACCGTATGATTGTGGTGCATGAGACCAGAAGAGATTCCCAGCAGTGCCATGGAGACAGAGGTTAGCCTGGAAGGGCTGAAAGGCATTGGAAGAGATTCCCTAAAAGCAAGTTTAGCAAAGTGGTAAGTGGGTCCTCTGTGACCAGTGTCTCCTGATTGGTGGTGTTGATAGCCTCCACCCCGTCTGCACCCCAGGGACAGCCTGCCAGGCAGGAACAAGTGCAGCCAAGATTCTTGAGTCTGTGGCTCCACCAGATGGATGGTCTTGGAGCCAGGACACTGCTTCTGGAGAAGCTTTTGAAATCTGGGGAGGGGATGATGTCACATTACAGTAGAACTATATTTGGAAGCAGCAGAATCCTCCATGAAAAGGAGGGGGCTGTCCTGGCAATGCCTGTTGTTTTTCCACTGTGAGCTCTTGCAGTGTCACGTAGGATCTCATCCTCTCCACTTGTGCTCTCACGTCTCATCTCTCTTACTTCAGACTTCCCTCTTTTTACAAACAGCCTGTTACTTCACCCCAGTGCTTCCCACACTGTGTTGAGCTGAAGTGGAGAGGGGAAGGGAGAGCAAAAACGTGCTAGGGGACTGGTGCCTTGTGATGCATACACCTGTTGGTGCATTTGGTTCTGAAATTCCTTTGTATTGGCTGTGTGCAGTTCTGGTGCAGTTGCAGAAATGGAGACACCAGGAGAAAAGCAGGATTTGGGAACAGATGGCTGGGAGAGGGAAATAAAAAAGATGAATCTGCTGCATATGACACAGCTGTGCATTGGTGTACAGCTTCTTTGTTGGCTTCTATAGAGCCCAGCCAGGCTTTTTTACATTGTGTCTCAGAGTCCCTGTGAAGGGTTTTGATGTCTGAGTATTCACCAGATAAATGATTTGGCTTGGGATGTGTGTCAAGACTTGGATAGGAATGAATTTTGATTAAATGACAATTCATGGCCAATCTTTGCTCCAAACCACTTAAGAATAAGGATGAATGTTGTAGTATTTGAAGTGACAGAGAGTACTTAGCAAGCCATACAAAGACTTCTGAAATACGTGTGATGCTCATTGCTTTTGCTTTAGGAAGGCCTGCATCCTCCCACAATCAAATTATTAGTGAAATATTAATAAGAAAATTATATTCTCATTTCATAAAGAGATATAATTCCCCAGAAACATTTATAAATGTGGATTTTTTTTTTTTTCTTTAAGACACTTGTAAAAGTTGCCACAATTGCTTTTTACCGCTTTTGGCTTCAGCTCTTCTTAAGGAAAAATGAGATTGGATTGTAGTAAGAAATCAATGGTGGTCTTCAGGGATTTCAACTCCAGAGGACTTTACTAGCCTGGCAAGGTGTCCAAGTGCTCCAAGACACTGGGAATTCTCCTCACTAGGGCCTGAGCCTGGTTCCTAGCTGACTGGGTGAGTGGTTGATCCCATACACATTGCCTGGTGGGCAGTGAGGGAAGGTCACCCCAGCAGAAGAGTTTTGAGGGGCTATAAATTAAAGCCAGTGGAAGCCTGCAGCAAGCTGCCTTTCTGAGGATCTGGGGGCTATTTTTGGCCTAGCTGAACTGAAGGTGTATTGTTAAGTCCTGAGATTTTGGTGGTGCTGATTTGATGTGTCTGCACTAGGACTGTGAATCCAGTAATCCTTGGATGCTGTATGACAATTTCCACTTCTTTGTGGTTGTGACCCAGCAAATGGCTTGGCCTCAACAAGTGCAAAGAAGAGTTCAAGGCAGGTTCAATGCTCCCTGTCTCTAGGGGAGCTCCAGCGTTTCTCACCAAGCTTGCTTTCCTTTGCAGTCCTCCTGTCCTTGCATTTAACTGGTGCTGACAGGCTGGGTAGCAGATATATACATGAGGATGCAGAGATTTTTCCTTTCCCTCCATCTGCAGTTCCTACTGGTTGCTCTCAGAGTGGCAGAGTGTTAAAGACATCAAGGCTTGTTAGGACAGAGATGGCATCCTGTGCTGGTGACAGCACTGTCCTTGCAGTATCCTTCATCTGAGTGCAAAAATAAAACTGTGACAGAAGAATTTGGTACTGTTGCTCTGAATTGGGTTGAAAATTACTTCTCAGAAAAAAAAAAAAAAAAAAAGAAAAACAGAGTTTGTAGCAACAGAGATTAATGCTTGGGGCATGTGTAGTTTTCTGTGACATTTTAGGGCAAGACATGGATTATTTTGGTCTTAAATTTGGTATGGCAGAAATTTCCCTTGCTACCCATGATGTTTCTGGGGAAAAGGAAAATCTGAGCTGAAAAAACAGAAGTGGAGTTGTACTATACCTCATCTGTCAGAATCTAGTATATCAGCCTGCCTTCTTCAAGTGCTTTGTCCTGATTACACATCACTACCCTCAGCATTGTATTCCCAGATAGGATGTTTCTGGGGGAGAGAGATGAAAAACAGCTGATGGTACTGAATAAGCAAATAAACAAAAAGCTGGTGTTTAGACTTAATTTGAGCCTCTTAGCAGCGAAAAAAATCCCTGCATAGGGATAATTGTATTGTAGGCATCACGGGAATAAATGCAGTAACTATGATGGATTTCCCTCTGTGGCATGTTGTGTGCAGGATCTGCAAGCCACCACGAGGATGGAAACCCTGGCCCTGTGGAGAGGAGCCTTCTCTCCTGTGCCCACCAGATAATGAATGTTTCTGTCTCCTTTCCACTTGCCTGGCTATCATTATGCAGGCTGGGAAGGTGTTGGACCATATGCCAGCCCGAGTTCAAACGCAGGGCAGCCCCTGGCCCTGCTGCAAGGGCTGCACCTGCTCTGCGAGCTCTCCTCTCTGGGAAGTCCCCTCCACAGAGGGAGGACCCTGCACCTTCCCTCCCATGCAGCAGATCCACTTGCAGATATTTCTGCCATGTCCAAGTGGGCAGATCATGGCCAGGGTGTTGGAAGGGGAAGCAGGGGCTGGACTTGAGGGCAATCTCCCCTTTTGCATGGCCTGATAGCAAAGGTGCAGCACAGGGAGAGAGCACCTTTAGAGAGTTAATGAAGGCAAGCTCTCCCCAGCACCCCAGGTGCTTGTAACACCCAGCCAGCTGAGTCCACAGTAAAGGTTTCTCCCTGAATGTATGTGTCCCTTTCCAATATGCTGCATCTTCCACCCACTGCGTTCCTGGCTTCCATTTCAGCTGAGGTGGGGAAGGAAAAGCCTCAAGTCAAAAGGACTTGGCTCACCCTGACACATTTTCCTGGGAGGGAGAGCAGCTCAGCCCATACCTTTAGCTGAGCCGGGTTTGATCACTGGGGACCTCGGTTTGCTGTACCTGTGCAGCTGTGTTTGCTTGCTGTCCCCCTGGGAACTGGGGCTGAGGCTTCCTTAGAGAAAGCCAGGCAGTTTGTAGGGAGAGGCTGGGGGCACAGGGGTGGTGGTTACCAGTCCTTGTGAAGAGAAGTTACAGGAGCCCGTGGGCTGTAGCTGGGAGGGGGGAACCACAGGGACACAGCAGCACTAGGCGGGCAGAGAGTCCTGCGATGGGAGCCAGCCTGTGCGGAGCAGTCTTCACCCAGGGCTGTGGTTTAGGACTGTGTGTGGCGGGGGGGGCTTGCAGAGCTCTGAATGCTGTCCCATGGCTTTCTGTTTGTCCCCAGGCCAGGCAGCAGTGAGGGTAACTAGGAGAAGCTGGTGCAGAAAGGTCTCCTTCCAGAGCCGCCTGCAGCTCCTGGATAGGTTCCCAGCGTTCTTTGCTTGTGCCACTAGATGGTGAAACAGATGCTGAGGGAGACCTCGGAAAGCCTCTCGGCCTTCCCCTGCGGCCTCCCTCCGCGGGACACCTTGCTGCCTGCTCTGCCTTCTGGGCACCTGGCCCTTCCAGGCCATTACCCCTGCACCTTTTATACTGCTCGGCCTTCCAGAACTGCCGCACCTGCCACCTTGGCTCCTGGACCTCTGATGCTGCCACCCAGGATTCATGTAAACATGATGGACTGGGTTAAATGCAGACAGCAAACCTGCCTGGTCCAAGTGCGCGTGGAAAGCTGCAGCCTGTTGTGGTCTGGTTTGTGAAGGGGGTGTGCCACCTGCTTCCTCTTTTCCATCATCACCTGAACGTGCTGTGAGACCCACACCTTGACAGGTGGGACCCGAAACCTTCAATCCCTGCTCTCTGTCATACCCTTTCTTTTCAGACTGCCTTGCTGGATGTTTTGCTCCGGCTTTGCCAAAGGAGCTTGCTGGGGGCATGCAATGGACCAGATTATTACATCTTGCCTGAGGCTCCTCTGCCTTCACAAGAGGAATTGACTGCAGCCTCTGGCCCGCAGGTAGCATCACTCTGTCAGTCTCAGATGGAGATGGTGAAGAATGGGGAGGGAGAGGGCAAAGACATGCACTTGGGCCCTAGGGAGTGGAACTTGAATGAACGAGTTCCTCCTCAACTGAGTAATTTAATGTTAACCTCTCCCAGTTGGGAAATTAAATGCTTTAAAGTGAGGCAGCCTCAATTTTGCCTTAAATGTGGGCTGGCTCTGCTGATGAAAGATAACTTGTAGAGCTGCAGAAACTTGATTGGTTTCATTTAGGGAAGGTTATAAGGAAAATCTGTGGTGCTCAACCTTTCTTCTCTCTGAATGATGGCCTGGGTGATTCCCCTCATGCTCAGGGCTACCTGCCCTTCCTCTGAAAAGCTGATTAGAAGATTTTGTACTGTTCTCTTTGTGGCTGGATGGAGCAGCTGATGATGGTGCCCTGTTGGCCCTAGCCCTGGGAGCACAGTAGCATCCCTGGCTTGGTTATTGCATGCTGGAGCATCGCTGTGGCAGGGAGCTGGCTAGCTTTGCACTGGAGTGGATCACAGGAGTGGTGCTGCATGGAGGTGACCTCTGGGAGAGAGTGGCGTCAGAGATGGGGAGGTATCACCTCCTTCCCTTGCTCTGGCTAGGGCTGGAAGGACTTGGCTGTGTTTTAGCTAGACAGTCATATCTGTATGAAACAGCCCACCATAGTTCAGAAAGGCTTTTATGGGGAGGCAGTAAGTCAGTTCCCTGAGTGAAGCACCAATTGTGAGCAGTGTGAACAGTCCCTGTAGTAAATTAGGAATGGTCCATAGACTGTTTGGTTTATTTTTTTTTTTTATCATGTTTCTGCCATTATTGGCTAACTTCAGTGGGATCCATCTAGAGCCAGCAGGGCAGGGAGCCAGGGGAGGGGGATGAAGTTGTTCCTCAGCACTGAGGGATACTCCCACAGGTGTTTCGGTCTGGCCACATTGCAGAATGCAAGAAGGAGGATTCCCAGCTAGGGAGCTGGATAAATAAATCAGGACTGCATAAACCCCACATTTGCCTGCACTCAGCATAGAGGAACGTGTATGTACTCTCGTGAGTGCTACAGAGAGAAAACACATTTCTCTCTCCCCTTCTCTCATAGATAGGAAGTGGCTGAGAGGCAGAAGAACAGTGACATGCAGATTGCCAGGGAGGCTTCTTGTTGTGCATCACTCCTCCTGCAGAGCTGAGACAAGCCTTTAATGCTACAGAGGCCACTGTGACACCGGGCAGAGGCAAAGGAAGGAAAATAATGAATGAATAAACCTGAGGCTCAGGCTCAACCCCCAGCTCTGCCATGCAATAATCTGTAGCACGGAAATGTTTCTCTTGGCTGTTGGTTTCAGGCTGTGCAATCAAACCTGGTAGTTAAAATCCTGCCAAACAGGGCAGGCAACCCCAACGGCATCTAACGAGGAAAAACAAGCAGAGCTTTCAAGCTGTTTGCAAAAAAATAACCCAGCACCGGAGGAGCAGGTGGTCACATAGGATCCATCTTGTGCTGGTTTGAGCCAGCTCCTGCAGATGGGGGGTGGTGAAGAACTGCCACTGTAGGTAATATTCAGTGTGCCTCCTTTCCTTCCTCTCTGAACATCTGATACCACATCAGCATCTCGGCTCACAAGGGGATTAGGTGCTAGCACAGACTGCTATCGCAGCTATCCATTTCCTGCTGGTTTATTCAAATAACTCTGAAAGTACATCCAGCAGCTGAGTCCAGACAAACTGTTGAAAAACAGGGTTCTGCAGAAGCCATTGCTGTGAGATCTATGAAAAGAGCAATACTCTAACTCAGATGTGCAGCAACAGGTACGGGAAGGAAGAGTTGTGGGTTTGAACATGTGTGTAGGAGGAAAAGTGACTGTGGTCCCAAGGGGGTGGGAGGGGTGGGGATGTGGCCAGAGCAGCCACATTTCTGATGATACTTTCAAAAAAACCCAAAAAACTAAACCAAACCCACAAACAAAAAAACAAACCCAAAATACAAATCAGAGCATTTGAAACCCATCACTGGAGATGGGTGATGTTCTTGCTGTACTATTGCTTTCTTCTACTTTGCAGTGGCACACCCAGCAATGCCAGGTTTGCCTGTGCCTCTTCCCTGGTAGCTCCTGTGCTGTTTTGCCTGCTGGGGTTAACACAGTAAAAAGGGGAAAAGAATCTCCAACAGCTTGCTCTAGGCCTGGAGGAAAACTGGCCAATTCAAAGCTGCCATGAAGGACTCTTCAGACACTAGCCCACAGGGTGACATAAATGATGGGTTTTCGGTGTGTTACCCACAGGGGAGCCCAGTTACTAAAGTAACTCTTCCTGATAGACACTCTGCTTTGATTTATTCAAATACACCCAGCAGCATGATCAAAACCTGCAGCTACAATGAGGGCTTCTTGCCATGGATATGCAAATATTGAGAGCAGTGCAGAAATGCAAACCACAGCTCTCACAGCACAAAGCAAACTGTGGCTGCTGTTTACCTCGGGTCGCAGAGCACCCACGGTTCCTAACTAAAGCTCATTTCTTGGATGGCTTTTGTCCATTTGGCACTCATCTGCTCTTGTAATCTTCTGCTGAGAAGTAATTTTGGCACTTTGTTCTTTGCCCTTTCATGTGGTTCCCCCCCCAGGAGTCTGTGCTGCCGTGCCTTCAGCTAGCCTTAGGTTTGTCCAGGTTCTCTAACTCCACACCAGACTGCCCAAAAAGCAAGTCTGGGTCCTTCAGCAGTTCTTCTTACTTTTTTTCCCTGCCAGAATCTCAGTGCTTTTCTGGAAACAAACAATTCCTGGGGCTGCATGTTCAAAACACACATTTTGCAGCCTTATTACCATAGCGATTCTTTCAAGAGATTATCTTCCTGTATGTGATTTGCTTCGTGCTGTGAGCAGCTCCAAGACCCCATGAATGTTTCTCAGCAGCTTCTCCCCAAGAAGCAGCAGGGGAGGGTGGTCCTGGCTCCCCTCGCGCTACTGAAGTGATGCCGGAGCTGATGAGCGGAAGAGATGTATAAACATGGAAGCAGTGTGCCTAATTAATGACCTGAAACCAGCCATAAAGGTCAGCTTGTTTGTGAGGGACATGGTTGAGGTACACGTGCTGAACACAAACTTTGCTGCCATGCCTTGGAAAGGGCATTGCTGCCAGTCCGGGACAGCAGCTCTTGGCGGTGGGAGCTGTCAAAGGAGGATCGATAGCCTTCAGCCTCACTTGTTAGTGTGTACCCAGGCTGTCCCTCCTTGCCTGGTGAGCCTGGCTCCTCATAGAGCTCTGCTGAGAAATCAGGCTGCTTTCTGGGGAAAGGGCAGGCTCCTGCAGCTCTTCAGTGTCTGATGCCACTGGAGAACAGACTGTTTTCTGGGCTATCTCGTCAGGCACTTGTTGACTTGAGTTTGAACTATGGAGTTCTTATAACTCCTATCAATGTTTTCAGCAGCAGGCATTCAAAAATTGAGCATCTGGATGCAAATGCCACAGGATTGATATAAAAAAATTATTTACTAGCTGTTTGCGGTTTTTTTTTTGGTTGTTGTTGGGTTTTTTTTGTTTGTTTGTTTTTTTTTTTTTCCCTGTAGTTTTTCTTGGTAGTTTTCCACGGGCTATGAAAAGTTTTATTTTTGTTTCACCCCTAATTTCAGTACACTGGGAACTGAGGCTTTAGAAATATTCCAAATTATCATTCAACATTCCAAATTATCATTCAACTCATAAAGACATCTGACCTGTAGGATAGAGAGCACCACAGGTTGTCATGTGAGATCTTATGAGGAGAGACTGAGGGAACTGGGTCTCTTTAGTTTGCAGAGGAGGAGACTGAGGGATGAGCTCAGTAATGTTTGTGAATACGTAAAGGGTGAATGCCAAGAGCATGGAGCCAGGCTCTGCTCAGTGATGCCCAATGACAGAACAAGGAGTAATGGAGGGAAGTTGAGGCATAGGAAGTTCCATGGAAACATAAGGAATTTTTTTTTTTTTCCCCCACTGTGAGAATGACAGAGCCCTGGAACAGGCTGCCCAGAGGGGTTGTGGAGTCTCCCTCTCTGGAGATATTAAAAACCCACCTGGATGCGTTCCTGTTTGATGTGGTATAGGTGATCCTGCTCTGGCAGGGGCATTGAACTGGATGATCTTTAGAGGTCCCTTCCAGCCCCTAACATTCTGTGAATCTGTGATCTTAAGGGTCCTGTCCACCTTGGCAACTTCCAACCACCTTTAACCTGTAGAGAAAATAAGGCATTAGCAAGTCACTTTGCAGACAGGACTGAGTGTTAGTGGTGCCAGTAAGATCAGAGAGATGTGAACAGTGATGGTGGTGGTGTGAAGAATGTGCCTTTGATGAGGCAAGTTTCCTCTCTCCGAGAGGAATCTGCTGCCACCCCAGCTGTCTCTCACTTGCAGAGAGCTCATTTTCCAGTTGTTTTGGAACAAACCCTTTTCTTCAGGCTTTTGGCTTTGTGTGTTCCCCTTGTACTCTTTGTCTCAGCAAAGTGTCCTGATCAAAGCTCTNGGTTTTTTTTGTTTGTTTGTTTTTTTTTTTTTCCCTGTAGTTTTTCTTGGTAGTTTTCCACGGGCTATGAAAAGTTTTATTTTTGTTTCACCCCTAATTTCAGTACACTGGGAACTGAGGCTTTAGAAATATTCCAAATTATCATTCAACATTCCAAATTATCATTCAACTCATAAAGACATCTGACCTGTAGGATAGAGAGCACCACAGGTTGTCATGTGAGATCTTATGAGGAGAGACTGAGGGAACTGGGTCTCTTTAGTTTGCAGAGGAGGAGACTGAGGGATGAGCTCAGTAATGTTTGTGAATACGTAAAGGGTGAATGCCAAGAGCATGGAGCCAGGCTCTGCTCAGTGATGCCCAATGACAGAACAAGGAGTAATGGAGGGAAGTTGAGGCATAGGAAGTTCCATGGAAACATAAGGAATTTTTTTTTTTTTCCCCCACTGTGAGAATGACAGAGCCCTGGAACAGGCTGCCCAGAGGGGTTGTGGAGTCTCCCTCTCTGGAGATATTAAAAACCCACCTGGATGCGTTCCTGTTTGATGTGGTATAGGTGATCCTGCTCTGGCAGGGGCATTGAACTGGATGATCTTTAGAGGTCCCTTCCAGCCCCTAACATTCTGTGAATCTGTGATCTTAAGGGTCCTGTCCACCTTGGCAACTTCCAACCACCTTTAACCTGTAGAGAAAATAAGGCATTAGCAAGTCACTTTGCAGACAGGACTGAGTGTTAGTGGTGCCAGTAAGATCAGAGAGATGTGAACAGTGATGGTGGTGGTGTGAAGAATGTGCCTTTGATGAGGCAAGTTTCCTCTCTCCGAGAGGAATCTGCTGCCACCCCAGCTGTCTCTCACTTGCAGAGAGCTCATTTTCCAGTTGTTTTGGAACAAACCCTTTTCTTCAGGCTTTTGGCTTTGTGTGTTCCCCTTGTACTCTTTGTCTCAGCAAAGTGTCCTGATCAAAGCTCTGCTCTTGCAGCGCAGTGGCTCAGAAGCAATATTATTGTCTGGGCTTAGCTTCAGACAGGCTGAGGGGGTCCAGACACAAAGAGAGACAGAAAATCAAGGCAGCTGGTCATGTTTTATTATTTAAATCTGCCTTCTGCCTCTGATTTGCAGAGAGCGTGGGCACAAGCATCATGTTTCCAGAGAAACACCAGTCCAGGTCTGGAGCAAAGCATCTCAGGTAGTCTGTGCATGTGTGCTGTTCCAGTTGAAGTCAAACTGGTTGGAGAAGCCAGGCATGGCCTGCACCTTCCCTCTCCATGGGCCCTTCCATCTAACCAGTGACCAAGGAGGCCCCTTCAGGAGTGATCTCAAGCCCTTGCAGATTTTCCATCTGAGGAACACCCAGTGCTGGGCAGAGCTACACCTCTCCTGCAGAGTACACAGCTCCCCTGGGATGAGCAGGAGATGCACATTAAGTCCAGCGTCTCCTCAGCCTCCTACCTCGCCTTCCCATAACCTTAGGTGAGTTGTCTGCCTCTCTTTCCAAAGGGGGTCTGCTGCCCGCCTCCTTTTTTCCTGCCCGTGGGGCCGGGGAGCCAATATGCGGGACTAGCCTCTGTGGGAACTGCGTGGCTGAGCCAGCGTTCAGGTCGCGCTGCGGGATGGCAGGGGGAGGCTGGCCCAGTCCCTCCCTCTATGGGGATGGCTCCTCCCTTCCTGGGGCTCTCAGCCGGAGCCTGCGGAGCAGGGTGCCAGGGCTCCTCCTGACCCTCGGCGGGGCTCGGCCACCGTCCGACGGCGGCGGGTGTAATGAGGCGCTGCGGCCAGCAGGTGCCACTGCCCCCCCGCGCTGCCCGGGGCCGCTGCCCGCCACGGCTGTAGCGCCGACCGCTCGTCCCCCCGGGGCTCCGCTTGCTGCCTCTGTGCCTCTCGGCCAGCGGCACGGGCGTGACCATCCCTTCCCACGGGGCCAGGAGCCTGGCTCTGCTGCTCGGCTGTGGTCCTCGGGGCTCCCGGCGATGACCCGGGCACCCGGTGAGCCTGTCGGTGCCCCCACGAACAGGCGAGACGGGGCAGCAGCTTCCAATCTCAGCGAAGCACAAGCAGTCCGCAGCCGCACCTCGCTGGGTGCCCGGAGCCCCATGGGTTCCCCAGCGCTGGCAGAACGGGCACGCCCAGCCCCACCAAGACGCGCCCTGGTCCCACTGCCTCTGCCCCGCCTCTCCCTTGCGCATCCGCCCTCAAGGGGCTGCTCCTCTCTGTCGGGCAGCGTGAAGTTGCTCCTGGGCGAGACCGTGGGTCAGCGGGTGAGATGATGGGGGTGCGGGGGGTGCAAAATAGAGAAAGGGCCGAGCAGAGCGGGCAGGAGCGAGCACTGAGCAAGGTGAGTGTGCGGGGGGCGTACGTGTTCGTGTCGGGAGTGGGGAGGGGTGTCCGGGGCGGAGCGGCGAGGGGAGCGCGGGGCGTGTGTCCGTGTGTGTGTGTGTGTGTGCGCGCACCGGGGGCAGCTCCCCACGTGGGGCTGACGCGGCAGCCCCGGCCTGATCCGGGGCTATAAAGAGGCTCGGCGGCGAGCTAGGCAGAGCAGCCGCCGTCGTCGGCTGCAGCCTCAGTTCCGGCTGCGCTCCGCTCCGCTTCGCGCCCCGCTCCGCGGCTCCCGGTGGGCAGCGCCCCAGCATGAGCCGCGGGCGCCTGCAGCCTCTCCCTGGCGGCCGCCGCGCAGCCCCGCCCCGGCTAGCGTCGCGGTAGGAGCGCGGAGCCTCGCGGAGCTGGGCTGGGCGCGGGTGGGGCAAGGGGCGAAGGGCGGGGGTGTCCACGCAGCCGGGGTTGATGTTTAACCTGGAGCGCCCGTTCACGGAGAGGGGCCACTTCTTCTCCTCCATGGAGTACCAGCGGCAGCTGGAGGAGGGCTACCCGCCTCCCGGCACCAACGGGACCTTCAACGACAGCGGGGCCGGGCCGGGCTGGGGCACGCCGTACCCCCTGCACACCACCGTCACCCTCATCAGCCTGGCGGGCTTGCTCATGCTCTTCACCGTCTTCGGCAATGTCCTGGTCATCATTGCTGTCTTCACCAGCCGGGCACTTAAGGCCCCCCAGAACCTCTTCCTGGTCTCCTTAGCCTCAGCTGACATCCTGGTGGCCACGCTAGTCATCCCCTTCTCCCTGGCAAACGAGGTGATGGGGTACTGGTACTTTGGCAAAGTTTGGTGTGAGATCTACCTGGCCTTGGATGTGCTATTCTGCACCTCCTCCATCGTGCACTTGTGTGCCATCAGCCTGGACCGTTACTGGTCCATCACACAAGCCATTGAGTACAACCTCAAGCGTACCCCACGCCGCATCAAATGCATCATCTTCATTGTGTGGGTCATCTCGGCTGTCATCTCTTTCCCACCGCTCATCTCCATCGAGAAGAAGAGTGGGCAGCAGGCTGACCAGGGGGTGGCAGGGTGCAAGATCAATGATGAGAAGTGGTACATCATCTCTTCTAGCATTGGCTCCTTCTTTGCCCCCTGCCTCATCATGATTCTGGTCTATATGCGCATCTACCAGATAGCCAAGAGGCGAACCAGGGTACCACCAAACAAGAGGGCAGAGCGTCCTGAGAAGAAGCAGAATGGCTTGACTGACAAGGAGGACCTGCCAGCCACAGCTCAGCTCAATGGGGAGGAGGCAGCCGGAGGTGGTGGTGGGCAGGAGAGAGAGGTCAACGGCATAGACATGGAGGAGACCTCTTCCTCTGAGCACCAGGAGAACAACCAGTGTAAGAAGCCAGAGAGACCGCCGAGGGGAAAGACCAAGACTAAGCTGAGCCAGATTAAGCCTGGGGACACTTTACCCAGGAAAACAGAGGAGGAGAGGAACACCAAAGGGTCACGGTGGAGGGGCAGGCAGAACCGGGAGAAACGCTTCACCTTTGTGCTGGCAGTGGTTATCGGGGTCTTTGTCATCTGTTGGTTCCCCTTCTTCTTCACCTACACATTGACAGCTGTCTGCAAGAGTTGCTCCGTGCCCGACACCCTCTTCAAGTTCTTCTTCTGGTTTGGTTACTGCAATAGCTCCTTGAACCCTGTCATCTATACTATTTTCAACCACGACTTCAGACGGGCCTTCAAAAGGATCCTCTGCAGGATAGAGAGGAAAAGGATTGTTTGAAGCACCCTTTGCTATGGGTGGGACTAATTCAAGACTTTGTAGGAGAGTAAGGCATGGCTCTCTTGTGCTGTGCTTGCATGGGTTGGTTTCCTTCAGCTCCTGAGCAGGAAGCCTTTAACGCCTGAGATGAGCCCATGGAAATGCCAGGCAGCAGCAGTGAAGAGCAGCAGGCAAGTGGAAGTCTGAGCCATGGCATTTGGCTTTCCAGGGGAGGATGGCCTTTGACTTGCTGGGCTTATTAGTTTGTTGGTTTTTTTCTTTTTTTTTCTTTCTTTTTTTTTTTTTTAAATTTAAAAATTTTTTTTCTTTTGCCAGAATCTCTCAGTGGATGTTTTCATGGTTGCTCAGTTTGACTCTTTAAAGCAATGTGCAGCTCCATGAGATGAACAACAAAGAGGGAGTATGCCACCGTGGAGCTGTTGGCTTTTGTATTTTCTTGTATATTTTTTTAATTTTAATTATTATTTTTTTTTCCTGTGTATATGTAATTAATTTTAACCCCCTTGTAAAATACAGTATTGTATCCCTGGATTTGAATGTCTTTATTTTTGTAAGGCAAGCAGCTTTGAAACTGTGAATGCTTTAATTATCTTTGACACCTTACGTGTCCCTCTCTTCCCACCTTCAAGCCCTCCTCACTCAAAACCACTGAACAAGCAGAGCCATTCCCCCTAGCTGACAGTTTGAAAATACTGCCAACATTTTCAGTCAGTGTCCTGTCTTTTTTTTTTTTTTTTTTTTTTCCCTCTTCATAAAGCTTAGGATCACAGACCTCACCAGACTGCCTAATTTTGTTGTTATTTTTACTGTCATACTTGATTCTGCTCCATTTCTGTGTTGCCTGTGATATAATACAGCCGAGATGGTGACTGCCCTCTCATCATTCGTTAAAGCAGACCCTGACCGAGCAGTGGCTTTTGCCGTGCAGGCAGGGGAGTCCTGGGCGGCAGAGTGTCAGCCTACTTCCCGGTGCAACGTGAGGCTTGAGATCTGGCCAAGCTCCCTACGAGTTAATCTCAGTTGTTATTATTCCACACTGCAGCACTGAAATGCGTTTGATGTTAACTTTCTC
>WBNM01005238.1:456807-487594 GCA_013399055.1 Ramphastos sulfuratus
CCCCCCCCCCCCCCCACCCCCCAACTGTAAATAGATAACGTTCGAAAGGAAATAGCAGGGCTGCGTGTGTTACGTTATCTCATTTGTATTGATTTGTGATGGTTTTAACTCCTGTGGGATTTCCTGCAGCAGAGGGAGGGTGTTTGGTCCCTCTTTTTGAAATTAAGGGAGAAGAGTTCAGTTTTTAATCTGCCAGTCTTCTTTTTCCTAGGAAATATGAAAGCATCCCTCTTTCAAGTCTTACACAGGGCAAAACTCTGCAATGGGAAACTCAAAGATAGTTTATCCAGTATTTTATAGTGTAATCGAGCTTTGTTTTTAAAAACAAACAAACAAACAAGCCACAAAGCAACAACAAAAACAACAAGTGTGTAAATATTGGGAGACTGGAGCAGAACAGAGTTAATCCTGCTTTTACACTCTTTTCCTGAAATGTCTTTCAGCTCTTTCTGCTAAAAAAAAAACCAAAACAACAAAACCAAAACAACAACAACAACAAAACCAAACAAAAACCGCACAGAACAAATCTAACAACCTTGTGCCATGAAGAACCTTCTGGACAACATTAAAAGGAAAATCTTTTGATTCATCGCGACCAATGAGTGCAAGCCTTTTAACGTGAGGAAAACAAGTCATAGAAATTGGTTGGAGAAAGCAAAGTTTGTGTAAGTCTTGTGTCTAAGATGAATTTGCCTTCTCTGCAGTGGTGTGGTGCACAGGAAGAGACTTTGACAAAAATTACCTTTTTACTTTTGGGAAGTGTTTTGTTGATTTTGCTCTCTCTTTTGACTTTGTAATTAACTCCAAGGGTCCCCGGATGGATCTTGGGACCTGGAGAGCAATGTTTACACTCACTTGCATTTTCAGAACTGAATCCTCAAGAGGTGAGGAAAGCAAAGCAAACTGTGCTTTAATGTTAAAAAAAAACCAACCCAAACAAACAAACAACCCAAACCATAAGCAGAAGTTGCTATGATGGATGATTATTTTTATTATAAATAAAAGAGTGTTTACAGATCAAGCGTGAAAACCCTCTGAATAATCTGTTTAGTTGTTTTGTTTTTTATTCTCTAGCCATTCACTGATTCTCTGGCAGCTTTGGTCTCGACAGTTTTGAAAGAACACATTTGGAAAAGCACTTTTGTTTGTGAAAGGCATTGTTACTGCAGGTAGGGAACAATGGCTTGGTTCTTTCTGCCGTGGCATAATAACACACCAGCTCTTGATATTTCTTGGTTTGTTCCGCCCCCTGCCCTTTCATGCCACAGTAAGAGCATTCATGTGTTTCTTAAAGAAAAGAGCTTAAGAGTTCCAGGGTGTGATTTGCTCCCTAGAAATGCAGCCTGGCACTGCTGCTGGGGATGCCTGGCTGGTGTGGCATTCACAGCTATCGGGTTGAGAAGGTTTTTAATAATGAGGTTGCAGATGGGATTAGAGACTATTAGGCTGGAAGGCAGTATTTCTTGATATGTGCAGGAGTGTCCATCTGAGCAGGGCTTTGTTTGCAGCTTCCAAAAGCCAGCCAGCCAGGCTTGCTTGTGCTTACGCCAGTGCTGCTGAAACCCATCTACAGGATAGGGATGCAGGATTGTTCTCCCGCTGAACGAAGTGCTGCTTCTGTGTGGCTCCCTCCCTGAGGATTCCTGAATCTGCTCCCCATCAGCTTCAGCTGGGCTCCCTCTTTGCTATGGGTGCCAGGTAGCTCCAAAGGTGGGGGGTAACACGAGGCACTGATCTTGTGAGTGTTTTAGTGTGTGCTTTGTTTCGCCGAGGAGCACGTGTAACCCTTCAGGCACTCTGGGTCCTGGTCTTCCCACTGTTGGAATGCTTGGAGTCACCCTGCTTCCCTGCTCTGCATTTACTTGGTGAGAAAATAAGGGACCAGAGCTGTTGACCTTATGGCCCCGCTCTGCTACTGTCACCAAAGTTGTGGTTGGAGGTGCTCAGCATGCTAGCAGGTGGACCAGGGCTGGCAAGCAACATTGCTGTTGGATATGGGGCACCCAGTGATGACCTAGAGATCAAGATCGAGAAATGAACCTCTTGATCACCTTGTGGTCCCCTTTGCAAACTAGGGAGAGCTTAATCCAAGCAGAGTATCCTGCTGTCTATCCTCTGGTCACAAGCTGGCCTTGGAGGGTTTTACAAAGCAGAGTGTGGGACAGGAGGTAATCCAGCAGCCATCAGTTATGCTTGCCCCATCCCCCTGGCTGTCTGATGTCCTCAAGGCTGAACCTCTATTACAGACATTATTTTAGTGGCTCTGGGAGTGGGGGACTGGGGCTTTAGTGGGCTTTCAGTGAGTGGAACTTTGCACAGTTGAAATGTCTGCTTGCTCCCAATTTTTCATCAAAAGCGAAAACAAGGTGCAAAAACCTGAAATGATGCCCCCAGAATTGTGACCCTCCCAATACTTCATGCCCTCATGGCTCAGCCCAGTCAAACAAAAAACTTGAAGGGCTGTTTTATGCATGGGCAGTGACTCTCTGACTGACATGGCAAAGATGCATGCCCTTCTTCATGGCCAGCGTCTGAACTTCCACTATCCTGCTGCCTTTGCCATCATCTAACTCAGAATTGTGTTTTATTTCCCTTCAGCTGTTGGTTGTTGTGGTTTTGGCAGAATCCTAGACCCTCTGCACCTGCTGAGTATAGGCACATCCAAGCTGCAGTGGCCTGTAGGTGCCATGGGCAGCATGATGGAAGTGCTGGGGTGAAATCAACATCACTTTTCCTTTGGTAGGTGAGGGCTGACCTGGGCCGGCTGCCTCTGAGCCAGAGGTCATACTGCTGTGGGCTTCACTGGGTTCTGGCTCTGCCATAACCATGTGCAGCTCTGCTCACCTCCATGCCTGCTCCATCCAACTGCAGGGCTGAGTCCCACCACTCAGCTCTTCCCCTTCCCCCTCCTGAATCCCTTCCCTGGAGGAGAAAGCTCCTTCCTTGCTCCCAGCTCATTCTTATGCAAGTGACATATTAGGGAATGTGATGAACTGTGGTTGTTTTTTATAACCTTTTATTTCAGAGCTTAAAGGTTAATGGTGTGAGGGCAGGGAAGGGGGAACTTGCCTCCCCAGCAGCGTGGGAGCCATGGGTGCTGGCACAGCAAACAGTGGGCTGATGACTTTGCCCTGAGAGGAGCTTCTCCACAGCCTTCCCGTGTGGGGTAACCCTGCAACCCACCCCTTGTGTGGGCAGCCCAAAGGTGCTGGCTCAGGGACATTCAGGAGAGGCACAGGTGAGATGGTCTGGTGTAGGAAGTGTCTTACACTGTTTCCAGGGGTGAGCTGCATGAGCTGTAAGGTTGATCTTGCAGAGGCCACTGACTGCCAGCACAGGGCTTGCCTCTGACCTTCTCAGCCTGCTAAGAAACGCATGCATTTATTTCTGTGGGGACTTGGTCTGTGTTCTCTGGGGGACAAAGAGCTGGTTACACAGAGGAGCCTCTCCAACATGTTCCAGTGAGGGATGAACTTGGCACAAAGTAAGTTTCCCAGACCTGGAGGAGGCTTCATGAGTTTCAGCCTATGTTCATCGTCTGTCCTGTGCCACAATTACACAGCATCCCCTTGCTCAGGGTTTGTTGGACCTGGTACCTTGGGATTTTCCCCTGGGTTGCATGGTTGGCCTCGCTGCTGGTGAGGCTCTCAGCAGCTAAAGCTCTTTGTTCTATTTCATTTCTTAACATTCCCTGTTCTTTCACCACTGGAAAAGTTCAAAGTCTGCTGAAATATCTCCTTTATTATAGCTGGTACCCTGGCAGGCAGCTACCCTTGAAGCTGTCTCACCATCTCTGCTGTGAGCTGCTTTTTGCAGCTGGTTGATAGGAACATCTCTGTGACGTATTTGTAGCTATGATTGCTGTGCTTTATCCCAGGCTGTAGGAATGGAGAATGGGGTTAACAGTGAGCCCACTCCCTGCATCAGCCGTGAGTACTCAGCTCACAAAGGCTCCAGGACTAGAACTTGTCCTCTCTGTGAACAGAAAGGGTTGTAGCCTGACCCATGGGAAGTCCAGGTGAAATTCCAGCTGGGGGTCACACTGCAGTAATGCTGCACACTGCCAAATGTCCTCCAGGCTGAGCAGAGTTGGAGTGAACAGGGCTGTGGGGAGCACCATAAAACATGCCTTTCTCGGGTTGGACCAGGGCTGGTCCCAGGGGGAGGGAGAGATGGAGTCTTGGTGTCATGGGGCAGGGGTTGTTGGGAGATGTGCCATGGAAATTCTGATGCCTGAGCTGGTCATTCAACATCCCTTACTTCTTGGTGGACCTCCTTGCCCATTTGAGTTATCCCCTAGGAGTGCTTATTTCCCATAGGGAACCATCAGTATGTGAGGCCAGCATCTCAGCCAGCTCTACAGAGATACGAGATGGGTCCTGGCACTCAAATCCAACAAAAAGGCATGAAGGGACAAACTGTATAAGGGAGTAGAAAGACAGCTCCCTCTCTGGAGCACAGATGCCTGTCAGCACAGGTGTAAACTTGCTGGCTTAAAATAGTTCAAAAATGCTGAAGCTGACTCTGGTTTAGTCTGTTAATTCGATGGTCAACTCCATACTTGCCAAGTTAAGAGAGATCATCTTTGCTGGCTTGGATCTGAGGTCCTGCCATCCCTCTGTGGCTCTGAGCGTGAACTATAGCAGATTTCAGGGAATAGGGAGGAGCAAGGACTCTTCCCAGGAGGCTCAGGAGTCATTAGGCATTCAGGGGTTTCCTGGGGCCAGAGGTGTCTTTAGTGCTAATGGAGAAATTCCACCGACATGTGTTTCCCTTCAGCGATGCTCTCTGTTGGGAGGTCTGGATGGCTTTCAAAAATGTGTTTGAGTCAAAAGCCAGCCACTGAGCAGGGTTTGTCTGGAGGTGAGATGAGCTTATCTAAACACCCGTGCTTCCCTTGTGCAGCCCTTCCAGCATTTGCTTTGGGTACAGCCTGGGGCATTGCGTTGCCTTGCAGTCCTCCCGTGCTGTGTGACCTGACATAGGGTTTGCTCTCAGAGATGAGAAACATGTTTTAAATCAGCTGCTGCATAGAAGAATTGATTGCTCCTTCGCTGATTGAAACAGTTGTGTTTTGCTGGACTGTGACTTTATGGCCCTTTTCCTGTTTGGTTTTCGATTGCTCTCCACAGAAAGAAAGAAAAAAGCTTCCTACCACTTGACATGTCTGATAAAATGATTCCTGCTGAGGGCTGCTGTGCCTTCATCCTTCATCTGCACGTGTGGAGCTGCTGCAAAGCATTCATCTGAAGATGGAAACCTGAAGGTGTAACTGAAAATTTCCCTGAGTAAAAAAATAAATGCATAGATAAATATTTAAGACACTGCATCCAATCTTCCGCTTTTATGAGCTGACCAAATTCTTTTTGAGTGAAATGATGCATTCTGGCCTGTTATTACCAGGATAGCTTTTGCCATGGGGAAAGTTTGGGCGAACTGTTCCTATTGCAGGCTAAAACCTGCAGGGTTAGACCTCAAGTGTAGCAGATCTGCACAGTTTGGCTGGCAGAGCTTCCCCTCTCCTAGCAATTATCCCAGCAATCATTGAATCACAGAACCATTTAAGTTGGAAGAGACCTTTAAGATCACTGAGTCCAACCGTTAACCTAGCACTGCCACATGATCCCTGGGTAATAGAGTGATAAGGGCCTCTCTGTGCAAAGCTGAGTTTGCTCTTGGTTACATGATGCAGATATTTGACCCGGAGTGGCTCCTTGAACAAGGTTTGCTAGAATGAGCTTCCTGTTAATTTAGGCACAGCTGTGCCTGCTGCTTTGCAGCCCTGCTGCGGTACGCACACAGCTATTTGCCTTTGCTGGCCCTGCTGTGCTGTCACCCATGGAGGGCCCATTTCTACAGGGGATTAGAAATGCATTGCTACGTTTTCCTGTTCCCCAGGGGGTTACCCAAAATGCAGAACAGTGTCCGAAACCAACCGAGTGGCCAAAGTGAGGAGACCACGGAGTCCCCCTCTTCCTCTTGCTACAACGCAGAGATTTAAACTTCAGAGTCAGTTAAAAGTAATCCTGCAGTAATTATTTGTGCAGCACCTCGTGGCTTTTGAGCCAGCCTGAAAACTTTGAGGGGCCAGAAGAGTTACAATGGCCACTTTAAACTGAATGATCCGACTTGCTTACACTGAGAGATTTATCATCGTGGGGCCTTTGGTGTTGCTGTCTGAGGGTAATGAAGATGCATCTGATACGTTTTGAACTGCAGTATAATTCATCACCATCGGTCAGCGTTTGGGTGAGGTGGCTTTAAAACAGTGCAGCAGAGAGGAAAAGAAAAGCTGAACGCTGCTCTGCTAAATCGAGCGTGCAGCGAGGAAAACAAGGTAAGTGGTGTTGCATGTAGGGCGGTCTTTCATCACTGCTGGCTCTGCTGGGGCTAATTAGAAAATGTGTTCTGGCTGGGATGAATGGGGTCTCGGCCAAATAGGGTTTCCTGAAGTAAAATAAGACAGTTGTAGTGGCAAACGCAATGGTGTTAACTGGCTTAAATCCTTTACGGTGGAAATGGTCTGTTCCTATTGCAGCTGTTGCTCCTTGTCCCCAGAAGTGCCTTTTCCTGGCTGGATGATGGGCTGAGGTGTGCAGCTGTGACAGGAGAGAGGACCAGGAGCTGGGAAACGATTCACACAGGTCACTTCCACCCATGAGGGGACTGGGTTTTATTTCCCCTTGGTGAAATAGCTTTTCTTACCATTTTATCTTTGTGGATTCCTGTGGCTGAATAGTGTCCAGGACTGGGACAGGGGCACACAGTTGTGGGAATACAAATGAAGTCCATGGAAAATAAGAGACGGAGAAGCAGGGTGTGGAAATGGTTAGTGTAAGCCAGATGATGCTACTGTACATCCAGCTGCAGAAAGATTCAGTCTAAAATGCTAAAGGAGGCCAACAACCCACCACAGCGATTCCAGCAACTAGGATTATAATGATGGAATCCCTCCCTTATTAATTACCACCCCAGTTGGGGTGGTATGAACTGGCATGCTCAAGTGATCAGAGGTTTGGAGGAAGAGGTGAATTTTTAGCTGTTGTTTATTCAGCCCAAGATTTAATTAATATTAAATAGATTAAATATTTTATGAAATAGACTGAAATTAAATATTTAGCTCCCTCTTCCCCCCAGATAGCAGCCCCAGTGGATGTTTATGTGGGCAGTAAAGCTAGAACATCTGAATACCAGAGAGTGTTCAAAGGCCAGAGCTACAGAGGAGCAGCAGCAGCTAGGAATTAAATTACTCTGGGCCCCTTGTCTTTGTCAGCCTGCCTGGGAACATGGTTGCCCTTCCTCTGAGCTTATTCAGCCATGACCCACTGGGACTTCAGATACGGCTCCGGTGTGAGTTGGCGCCCCTGCTCTCCTGCCATGCTCATCATCAACAGCTTCATGGGGAAGGGTTTGCTCCCATGATTCTCATTTATCAGAGCAGTGGGCAGGCAAACACAAACTGGGAAGCAAACAGCGTTTGCTTTATACAAAATAATTGCATCCCACTTCTTGAAGATGAAGAAAACTGGTGGAAAAATGGCATATTTCTTGAAGGAGGGCAGGTAATTCCCTACTGCCTGTGCCAGGCTGGTGCCATCCCTCACCAGAGCTGGAGTGGGACAGCTGTCCCCAAGCCCTGCTGGAAGGTGAGTATGGTTTGCTGAGTGTCCACCAGTGCTGTGGACATTGGTGAGGCACTGGAACAGGTTGCCGAGAGAGGTTGTGGCTGCTCCCTCCCTGGAGGTGTTCAAGGCCAGGTTGGACGAGGCCTTGAGTGACCTGCAGTAGTGGGAGGTGTCCCTGCCTATGGCAGGGAGTTGGAACTAGATGATCCTTGAGGTCCCTTCCAACCTTACCATTCTATGACTCTATACATTGTAGCTTTGTGTGTGAGCTGCGTGCTGGAGCAGGGCAGGGGGCTTGTTCTGTGCTCAGGAATTCCATGTTTGGGGAATTGTGGTCATTAAAACCAAATTGTTTTAAGGATTTAGAACTGAAATCCTTTTATGTTAGCATCCTTGCCATTGCCTTTTGACCTGTGCCTCTGTCACAAAACATTTGCCTTTGCAGTGAGGAAGGAAGGTTTGTGCCTGGCTCAGTGCAACATGCAGCAGAGGCCCAGCTGCAGGAAAGCCTCTGCACATGGAGCACCTTGTGCAGAAATGTGAAGCATTTCTCCCCAAAAACAGTTATTGGGAGGCAATCTTAGCTTCCCCAAGGAAAAGTGGACATCTTTGAGCTGCAAAAAAAAAAAAAAAAAGCACCAAGAGGAGAAGGGTGATGTGATTAGTGGCAATGGGTGGGATGTGGAAGTACAGCCCAGAGATATAGGGTTCTTTATTTAGCCTGCAGAGAGGGAGACCTTATTGCTCTCTAGAACAGTCTGAAAGGAGGTTGGAGTGAGATGTGGGTTGGTCTCTTCTCCCAATTAACAAGCAACAGGACAAGAGGAAAGAGCCTCTAGTTGCAGCAGGGAAGGTTTAGATTGGATATTAGGAAAAAAAATTCTTCACTGAAAGCATTGTAAGCACTGGAACAGGCTGCCCAGGGAAGTGGTTGAGTCACCATCCCTGGGGGTACTTAAAAGATGTGTGGATGTGGTGCTGAGGGACACAGTTTAGTGGTGACCTGGCAGTGTTACATTACTGATTGGACTTGCTGCTCTTAAAGATCTTTTCCAACCTAAACAAGTCTGCAATTCTACAATCAAAGGCTGCAAAAGGCATGAGAAAGTATGACCTGTGCATACCCTGTGCATGGGCTGACTTGGTTCTTCTTTGGCATTAGCAAAGGGAGGGAGGCAATGGCTCTTCCCAGCCCTGCTGGGGGAGCAGGGCCAGGATGCTCAGCTGGTTTGTACAGCACCAGGGATGTTGTTGCAATAAGCAGATGAGATCCCATCCTGGCTTTGGCAGGGAGGAAGCAACCTGTCTGTAGGACCTGCAAGTGCTGAGCCCATTGCCTTTGCTATGCTTATGCCCTGTGTGGGTGATGATAGTTTAACTGGGGAAGAAAACAGGTAATTAAAATTAATGAAGCTGACATTTTTCTTTTTGTCAGACCTGAGGAAGAAAATCACCGCAATATCAAGCTCTTAACCCTCAGCTTTTAGCTTGCAGCACAGCTTGAATAGGCCAGAGATAAAACCAGAATATCCAAAATGTAGTTAGAAACTTCAGGTACAGTCTTGTAAATGAGATACTGGCCACTTGAATCCCTGTCACTTATCATGCTGGTCAGATTGTGCTGTTTGGATTATTAATTGCCTATTCCTGCTCTGTAAAATTTGGCTTTTCCTCTCCCTCTGTGGCTCTCCAAAGCTCTCCTTTAGACAGGGCTTGACTTGTTTTGTAGATGGCTTATCAACTTTGGAAGTGCTAAAATTTCATTTTCTGCCTTCATCATTCCTTCTCCCTGCCCAAGCCTCTGTATGTAGCTGTCAACAAGGGGGAATGGCCTCAAGCTGAGACTGGGAAGGTTTAGATTGGACATTAGGAAAAAGTTTTTCATGGAGAGAGTGGTCAGGCACTGGAATGAGCTGCCCAGGGAGGTGATGGAGTCACCAACCCTGGATGTGTTTAAGGGTCATTTGGATGTGGTGCTTAGGGCTATGGTTTAAGGTGAATCTTGTAGAATAGGGTTCTAGGTTGGACTTGGTGCTCCTGAGGATCTTCTCCAACCTGGATGTTTCTGTGATTTTCTGTTACACACTCACCAGAAAATAGAAAAGATCATTTGTCCCATGCCTCTTTGCTCCAGCCTTGTTCAGTTCTTATTGCTCTCTCTGATTTCTCAGAAATCAGCTGCTTGCCCTTGAAGGTAGACACTTAACTAGAAGTAGTTTTATTTGCCAAAATCCACCTGCCTGTGAGTGGAAACTGGAAAAGGGTTTGGTCAACCCAAAGATCTGCTTAGAGATGAAGGATCTTCACCTGCATGCTGGGATGATTTGATCCAATTTCCTATAGAAGAGAGAGGAATTAATACTGCATTTATAAATCAAATCCAGATATCTTACCAGCATTGCAGTGTCCTGCTTCAGATATAGGAGCCTGACATTGCTTTGTAACCTAGAGTGACAAATAAATCTCCTCTGGTAGGTACAGTATGTACAGTATGTGCAGGTTACTTAGTTAAATTATGTAGAATTTTTTTGTGTAATTTAAGACACAGTGGATTTTGGCCAGTTGTGGCCTCTCTCCACACACTTAAAGCATGAGGGCTTTGGTTTTTTTTTTCCCCCTCATCCAAGGAGGTTTGTTGTCCTAAAGGCAGCTTCACCAGGTCTGTGCTTTCTTTGGCTAGTTAGTGTGTCTCACCTGCTTGGTCCATCACTCAGGGTTGCACCACCTCCTTTTGTGACTGAGAGTAGGTAGTACCAGGTCTGTGAGCTCTCTTGTACATTATCACACACCAGATAGCAATGTGCTTGCTCTGGAAATCTTGCATGCCATAACAAGTGATCCATACAGCTAGATGTTGCAAAGGCAAGCAGACAATAAAGCTAACGGGATCTAGAGACCCTGTGAAAGTTGTGTGAGCTCTTAAGAGGACTTTGAGTGGCTGGGGCTGATTTTCCAGCAGGAGTTTGTTGATGAAGATTCTGATCTTTAAGCCCAGCACTGATGTGGGATCACACTATGCAGAATCATAGAATCATAAAATGGAAGGCATTGGAAGTGACCTCTAAAGATCATGAAATCCAGAAGGTGGAATAGCAAAGATTTAGTGCTGATCCATTGGGAAGAGACTGGATTAGACTATTTCCCAAACTACTTCTCAACAGGATTTTTTTTTTTTTTTAAATCCTGTATGTATCTGAAGAGAATTTTGATGGCATAAACCTCATTTAAGTGTTTATGTCTCCAATATAGATCCTCAAAACTCAGTCCCAGGGCTGCCTGATTCTCAAGACCATAGTCTCTGCTCTCCTGGCACCTCTGTTTCTGGCTAGGCACAGATCAGTGCCCTGGTGCCCATGGAGGGGCTTTCTGCCACATTCCTTGTTGGTGGGACAGGACTCCAGAGCAACTTGCACTGAGTATGGGGGACCTGGAGTCTCCTGAGTAGAAGTCTTTTCTCCTGGTATTGCAGTGCTGTGGGCAGCCCTGTTGACATACTCAAAGGGCTAGTGATGAGCGCTGGTGGACAGTGGAAGGAACTGCACTGGGAATATGTGCCTTTCAATACTCAACTTTTACTACTGGTGTTTGGCCCTGTGCTGGTGGTGGTTGCACTTTACCCAGTGTTTATTTGCTTGGTTTGGGGTCTACTAAGCTTGTTTTAAAAGTATGTAATATATCCAAGCAGGGGTTTTCTAGACAAAAATATTATGATAACCCAGCAATATGATCTGTATGTTTGAAGAAGACCTCCCATTAGACGTGAGAGTAAATCCAGTGCTCTAGTTATCCAGTAGACCAGTCAGCTTGTATCTGAAATGCTTCAGAAGTAGCAGCAGATCAGTGGCTTGTTCCTCTCATCACCTCCAGTGGCATCACATAGGGATGAAGCTAGTGCAATCCATTCAGAGTGGTTAAGTGACTTGCTAGAGGTTGAGTGAAGAAAACCATGGCAGATTAATAAAAGATGAATTTAAATAATTCAGCATGGGCCAGCTGATAAAGCTTAATAGGATCAGAAAGCTGATCTCATTCAGTTTGCTATAAAGCAGTGCCTTGTCAGCCTTCCGGCTGATCTGTGCTGAGGACCTCCTGGGGTGATGTTTGCTCAGTGCTGTGGTCATCAGGGACCAGTGCAGACAGGGAATTTGCTGCCCACCTGTGGGTTGGATGTGGCAGCAATTGATCTCTGCATCCTTTGTTGTCCTGCTTTCCCTTTTGGTTCCTGCCAGCAGGAATACAGCTCAGGTGACAGGGAAGGGAATCTCTGATCTGGGTGGGCTCATGGGGCCATGCTGTCCCCAGCTGCCTAGGAAAGGCAGACCTGCACCCTACTGGTGGTCGGGCTGCAAGCTCTGACTGGAGGCTCACAGAAACCCAAGGCAACCGTCGTTGCTTAAGAGTGGATGCATCCCTGGTGCTCTCAGCTTCACCAGAGGGACACCTGCAGACACCTGAGGAAGGAGGTTGGGGGCTCCTTGTGTTACTCTGCTCCCCTGCTCCGTTAGCTGCAGGTTGCCCACAGCCCAGCGCCAGCCCATCTGCAGACATCAGTGCCCCACGCTCGCCTTGCCTGTGGATGTTGCTGCCAGACCTTACTAAATTCAGGTCCTTTTTCTAGAAATCTACTAAAAAACCCCAAGCAAACCTGCCTCTGTTTCTGTGGCTCACCTCTGCACTGCTGAATTGCCTCAAGCTTCTTTGCCAGCAGCCAGCAGAGCCCCCACAGCCATCAGGGATGTCTCTTCCCTCACCCTGGCAGGCTTACAGCAGAACTGGAAGTGTAACCAGGCAGAGAAAACTGTTCCCAAAGCAGAGACTGGCAGGTCAGCACCTGGCAAATTCAGCCCATGCTGGTGGCATGCCTTTCTTTTTGATGGATTATACCAGACTGTTGGGCTGCAAGGGACTGGTAAGGGCAGGTTCCCCACGAGGGTGGGCAGGTCTTGGAAAGGTGCACTGACATCAGTGGCACCGTGCAAATGCTGGAAGAACCTGCTGTCATCTATATATGCCTCCCACATTGGGGCTTCCTCTGCTGGGGAAGAGAAAGAGGCTATCTCTGAGCTGGTTGTGGTTTTGCTGTGTGACGCAGGGAAAGGCGCAGAGAAGAGGAGCCCAAAGAGAGTCTGATTAATGCGCTTCTGGAATCGGATTGTTTAGCGCAAACAGCTTTAGAGAGATGACTAAAGTAGGAAAAGAAACTTGGAAAAGACCCCACTTGGGATAAAAGCAAAGAGGGCTATTTTTTGCAAATACCAGTATAGCTTTTTCTAAAAATACTATCTTGGATGTCTGTTAGAAAATGAGAACCAAATGTGATTCTGAACGGTCTAATGCAGCCTGTCATTTCAGAGGAGGAGGGATAGGGACCTCTCACTGGAGGCAGGAAATGTGCTTGCAGGCTCTCAGAGGCATGGCAAGAACCAGGCTGTGCAGAATCCAAAGCTGCCAGCTTCGGAGGGAAACGTGGATGCAGGCACGCGGCGTTTGCCCGCAGGCTGCCGGATTGCGGGTTCGCGCTTTGCCGTGTTGGTAACCATCTTCTGTCAGAGCTCTGGGAAGGCTTTTGAGAGTATGTTAGAGTTTCTAAGAATCAGGAGAATGGCATGTGGATGGCCATGGTTTCCCATAAGCATCAGCAATACTCAGGAGAAGGAGTCAGAAATTGTCGGCCTCCGGGTTATTTTATTTTGTTGTTTACACAAGAAGGGATGGGGCAGAAGAAGGAATGGTCCTTGCCAGAGAGGCCATATCAGAGCTGCCTTTCTCTTCAACTCTTCAAGGCCCTTTTTTGCTGTCCTTGCCTCTGCAGTGCATTGTTCCTGAGAATCTTGCAGGAGCAATGAGGTAGGTTTGGTTTATCTCCTTTTTACATGTGTCTTTGCCTCAGCCTCTCAGGCAGTTTCTTTCTTAAGCCAATAGCTGCAGCGGCTGCTGGGAACACTGTGTTCAAAGTGCCTTCAGATTACAAACATCAATGCCGGTGCCAAAGCCCTGTGAATGATTGAAAACCTTCAGGATACCCTTCGGTACTAGCTCAGACAGCATACAAGTGATTTTGGAGTGTTTTCCATCTAAACTCCTCACTAATATTAAGTTCTGCTCCAACTTTGCCCTTTCCAAGCAGTCATCCAGCAGTCCTCTGACCCTCCTTCTAAAAGCTTGCAAGAAGATTTTTTTGTTTCCTTTGGAGCTGGTGAATGTGAACATGTTTTGTTTGAAATGTACTGTTCAGAGCACTCCACCTTGGGCAGCAGTACAGGAACATGCACCCTACAGAGTGCACACTTCTCCAGCCCTGCCAGATGGTTTCGCCTCATCTCTGCAATATATGTCAGGGGCAGGCCTACCTATAACCTTTATGGCCAAGGTTTGTGTAGAACTGGAGTAAAAAGAAGGCATTGAGGCCACCAGCCTGCACAGCATTTAACTGGGTGTCACTGGAGGCTTTCGTAAGTATGGAACAGAGTATCACAGTATAAGCAAGGTTGGAAGAGACCTCAAAGATCATCAAGTCCAACCCATTACCACAGACCTCGAGACTAGACCATGGCACCAAGTGCCACGTCCAAACCTGCCTTGAACACCTCCAGGGACGGTGACTCCACCACCTCCCTGGGCAGCCCATTCCAGTGGGGAATGACTCTCTCAGTGAAGAACTTTCTCCTCACCTCCAGCCTAAACTTCCCCTGGCACAGCTTGAGACTGTGTCCTCTTGTTCTGGTGCTGGTTGCCTGAGAGAAGAAAGCAACCTCCTGCTGGCCACAACCACCCTTCAGGTAGTTGTAGACAGCAATAAGGTCTCCCCTGAGCCTCCTCTTCACCAGGCTAAACAATCCCAGCTCCCTCAGCCTCTCCTCATAGGGCTTGTGCTCGAGGCCTCTCACCAGCCTCGTTGCCCTTCTCTGGACACACTCAAGCACCTCAATGTCCTTCTTAAATTGAGGGGCCCAGAACTGGACACAGTACTCAAGGTGTGGCCTAACCAGTGCAGAGTACAGGGGGAGAATGACCTCCCTGCTCCTGCTGGCCACACTATTCCTGATGCAGGCCAGGATGCCATTGGCCTTCTTGGCCACCTGGGCACACTGCTGGCTCATGTTTAGGTGGGTGTCAATCAGCACCCCCAGATCCCTTTCTGTTTGGCTGCTCTCCAGCCACTCCGACCCCAGCCTGTAGCTCTGCATGGGGTATGTCTCAAGAGGGAAAATTTTCTCTTGAATCTGCTTGATGGGATTTGGTTCATCTGCCTATGTGAAAATGCAGATGATGTCATGATGGGGCTGAGAGGTCAAACTCACATTAGGAGTCAGCAATGCATGATGTAATGGAGAAGGTCAGTAGATGTCAGCTGCATTTCCCTATGGGACTTCTAGGGGACTTAACTGTTACCACCTTTGTTATCCTGTTAAGCCCATTACACAAATCCTTTGGTATGCTTAAGGCCAAGAGACCTGTAAGGTGGCACAGGGAGGGCCAGGCAGTCAAGTCCCTCAGGCTGAGGGAGGTGAGCAAGCTCTTCACCTTGCAAGCTCGGAACATTCTCCTTGCCATTGCCTGGTAGGCTTTGTCTCCAAGGTAGCCTTTCCAGGAACATATAAACCTCCAGGGGACTTAAATATATTCTGTGAGCTGGAGCATTGCATGTCGTGCAAGCTAGATGGCTTCAAGATAAGTCCTCATTATATATTCTGTGGTGAGTATAGCTATTTCAGCCCAAACCATGCCTGACTGCAATGTTTCTTTGGGCTGTTTTAACCTGATCAAATAACTGCTGGGGGCTTTTCGGAACCCAACTGAGATGCCCTCCACAAAATCAACAAAACAACACCAGAAGTTGTTTTTTTTTTTTCCTTGTGACATGTTTTGATTCTATCACTGCATGTAATTTTGGTGATCACTTTGTTTTGGGTGACTGTGTTGCTCTGAGCATGACGGGGAGGCAAATCCATCTTTCGGTAAATACTCCTCAAACCGCCTGCTGTCACAGCAGATTGCTGTGTGCCTCTCTATTCCCCCTCTCTATTCCCAGAGAACAAAACCACTGCAGGTCTGAGATTTCAGGCCATATTGCATACCTGCTGCTAGCCCGATCCACCTCACAGCACAAACATTTCAGCCGGTTTCAGATGCAGCTCTTATAGCATTAAACATCTGTAATAAAGAATGTGAACCTCCCATGCAAAGACTTCTGAGCTGGAGGAAGAGGAACATCCTTCAGAAAAAAAAAACACTCCTGCAAGTAGGAAGGACATGGAACTGTTGGAGTGGGTCCAGAGGAGGGCCACGACGATGATCAGAGGGCTGGAGCAGCTCTCCTATGAGGACAGGCTGAGAGAGTTGGGGCTCTTCGGTCTGGAGAAGAGAAGGCTTCGAGGAGACCTTATAGCAGCCTTCCAGTATCTGAAGGGGGCCTACAGGAAGGCTGGGGAGGGACTATTTACAAGGTCTTGCAATGACAGGACAAGGGAAAATGGATTTAAACTGGCAGAGGGGAGATTTAAACTGGATGTTAGGAGGAAGTTCTTCACAGTGAGGGTGGTGAAGCACTGGCACAGGTTGCCCAGGGAGATTGTGGCTGCTCCCTCCCTGGAGATGTTCAAGGCCAGGTTGAAGGAGGCCTTGAGTGACCTGTACTAGTGGGAGGTGTCCCTGCCTATGGCAGGGGGTTGGAACTAGATGATCTTTGAGGTCCCTTCCAACCTTACCGTTCTATGATTCTAAGTCCTTGCTTCTGTCTCTCTAAGACACTGCCAGCAGGAGAGGCTTCCATGCTTGCCTGGGAAGAACTTGGGCATTGTGTACTAAACCCTTTTGCCATGGTACACAAAACCTGTGTGCATTTCTGTGCTCAGCAGCATTAAGAGTCTCTAAGGGCTTTTTATTTAAGCTCTAGGTTTCCTCTCTTCTGGGCCCCTACTGTCTAGCCTTGCTCTGTAAAACACAGGGACTAGCAACATTCTCCTGAGCCTCTCAGTGACTGTATCTATGTAGGAAGCATCTGGCTTTGTAGGGCAAACGTTTACCCATCTTGATGACTGTCACAGCTTATTAATGTGTGGCACGACCACAGCACATCTGGACACAGCCCAGCGCTAACTGCTTGCTTCCTGGCCCTGTCACCCGGTCCTTCTGCCAGGTTGTCTCCACTTCATATCTGCTGTCTTGTGGTTGTAAATTTTTTTTTTTTTTTTTTTTTAAGTGACAGTGCCCTCGATTTTGTCAAGAGGAGAATGGAAAAATCTTACTGGCAGAACCTATTCTTTTGATGCAGCAGCAGCTGCTGTGGAAGAGAACCAACAGCAGGGATCCTCTTTGGATGAGTTACAGGCTGAGGATCAGATCTTGTTCTTCTCTCCTTGCTTGGTAGCACAAGCTGCCACCCTGCAGAGAGTGGTGATGGCCAAATCAAGCCTGAAATGTGACATTCACAGCTCTAAATTAGACATATGCAGTTTCACTTTGTCTCCTGAACCTAGGCCAAGCAGATTATGGTCTTCCAGGTTGCACAAAAGATGGGTTAGGAACCTCCTCAGCATTGTGACCAGGTGATCCAGGACTCAATGGATTCATCCCTGTTTAGACACCTGCATTTAAGGCAAGTTGAATCACCCTGAGCATGCACTTTCTCTTGGTTGATGGCAAAGGGAACCTACTGGCTGGGACTAGGGGGATTCTTGCTCTTTAGAGCTGCAAAGTTTGGAGAGAGAGGTCTGGTTAAGGAGGGAATAACATGCTTTACTTCTACATTTTGTCCTGGTAGGTTCCATCCAAATCTGCTGCAATAGGCTGACCATTTGCAGCTCTTCATAATTTATTAAGCCTTTAATGAATATTTTAATAAGCACATTCACAATGGAAAAAGAGAAAAGCTTGGCAGGCATTTCTCATGCTCTTAATGTTTGGATATGTAAATTTGGAGTGGAACTCTGGGCAGGGACTGGAATGAGACCACAGAAGATGACAGTAGTTGCTCATGCACTTGTCTGTGTTCAATGAACTAAGGAAGATCACACCTGCAAGTGCAGGATGCTCTCAAGCTTTTGCTGACTTGCTCTGATAAGCTAAAAAGCCATGTCTAACTTTTAAGGAAAGGTCTTTTTCCTTCATCTTCCCATCTCCTTTCCTTCCCTTCCCCATTTCACACTGTTAATCACACTGGCAGGATGCCCTCCAGGCTGAGACTATTCTGAGAGCGGGGCGAGAGGAGGGTGCTGAGAGGGAACAGCAGGCTCTGCATTTTCCTTCTCTAGCATCATTTGACCGTGATTAATACAGGTGGAAAATAATCAGCACATTCAGCCTAATTGAGCAGAATTATTAAAGTGATGATAGCAAAGTATCTCCTCTCCCCTTGCTGTTTTCATTCCATTTTTAGGAAGGAGGTCAGGTATTGTGTGCACGTGGTCAGGTGGCATTGGGCATCTCACATGTAAGACAGGAAGCAGAATTTGTTTTCTTTGCTTATTTGTTTGGTTATTTATTTATTTTCCCTGAGCTTTGGAGGTTTCCTGCTACTTCCCTAAACAGTATCAAAAGATATTAATTCCTCTTTAAACCAACACAGTCTGTACTAAAGGGGAAGAAGGTCTGTAAATGATGGGATTATTATGCCTTATTCTGACCTGGGGATCAGCTCATCTCTTCACCCCTCCTTTCCACATGCTGTCCAGCTGTTAATGCCACTGGGGATGAACAGAGCAAATTGCTGCTGATTTCTGAGGAAGAAGCACACTGAGCAGTATCTCAGGCAGACTGTTGGGAGCTGACTGCACTGCAACAACATGGTGCCCTTCTTCCTTACACACACCACCAAAGCTATTCTATTTAAACTTCAGTCAGATATAGCTACCTGTAGTGTTTCCACATGTTGAACAAGAGCTGACCATTTCTAATGCTGTCACATTCACCATTTACTGGCACTGTCTTTATCCTGTTAGAAGGGATTTTTGTTTGTTTGGGTTTTTGTTTTTTCTTTTCTTTTTTTTATCCCACATAAGCTGGAGGTTTTGAAACTCTTTCTCCTTGCATCCCTGAACCTAAATGATAAGACACTGATTTACTGTAGAGATTGTAGTATTTCTCTGGATTTTATAATGCACTAAATAACCAAACATGAAAATAAGAGATATGAAAAAATATTGGAAGAGGCTATTTTGTGATTATAATTGCGTTCCCTTCTGATACAGGAAAGTGTGTCAGCTACTTCTTTTAATTGTGTTTTTTGTAACTCTGAATTTGCATTTTTATTTATTTTCCATTTTCTTGTAATTCCCATTTACCAACACAGAATTAACACTTCTCGTCCCTGCTGAGCTTGCTGCTGTTGAATTTTTCTTTAGCTTTCTGATTTGCAAACACTGACTTGGTTTTGTTTGGTTGTTTTTTTGTTTGTTGGTTTGGGTTTTTTACCCACCAGGTTTCTGCAGGTGTCCGTGCTTGGTCAGAGAAATTGTTGTCCAGGAGTGCTTCATTCTGGAGTCCACAGATATAATATGAGACAGGAATCTTTGGATCTCTGAATCAACCTGTAAAGAGCAATTAGGTGCTGTGGTGTTTAGCAGTCAGGCTCTTGCAGATTGCCCTACCACAGCTGACTGCAGGGCTGAAGATGCCTTCTGCTTTGCTAAGAGCTAGTGGTGGTGTGGGAGTCCTGTTGCCTTTTGAGGCCATTGGAAGCAATGGGTGCATGAGACTGCAGTGCATGGTAAAGCCTTGGGAGTGGGGCGTCAAGGGAGTATGTGGCTGGGAATTGGAGGTGGCACTGATGTGGTGCCTGAAGATGTGGCAGGCCCAGGAGGCCAGAGCAAACCCTGCTGGGGCTGTGTTTCTGGGGGCAGATACTGGCCTGGAGCTCTCCTCTTTCATTGCTACAGGCTTGTTCCCATTTTAGGGGGGAGTTTCAGGGCTCAGCTTCTTAAAGGCAATGCCCTGCAGCTCAGGTGTGCCTACTGGGGAGTCTCTGCCCCTTGGTGAAGATAACTGTGCAAAAATGGACCAAAAGTACTCAAAATGGGTGGATGGAGGAAAGTGAGGAGAAGAGACTGATATAGAGAGAGGGATCTACACACACCCACTCACCCCCACACCATGCCCTGTGGAATGATGCTGTCTTCACTTGCAGTTGTGCAGCTCAGATGAGAGGCGCTGTGAACTGCAGTGGTGCTGAACCAAGGTTCACTCAGCACCTTGTGTGGGCATCACGATCTCCATGCTGAGTGAAGAGCACCTGAGTCCTCCCTCAGTGACTGCAATGGCAGAGGCAGGATTTCTCTGGGAGCTGAAAGAAATGGGGACCATTCCCCACCACCCTAAAACCTTGGTGCTGGTGGCCTGTGGCCTGCAGAAAGGTCAAAAGAGTTGCAAACTGCTGCAGTCTTTGAAAAGGTACCAGGGCAGGAATGACTTTCCACTGATAGCTTAGAAATTGTCTGAATATTTGCCTCCTGTCAGGTCAGCTTCAAGAATATGCTGTAGGTATGGGAATTAAAATGGAGATTATAGGTAATCATTTTAAGATTTAGAATATAAGAACTAAACCTATGCTGGCCAGACCTGAAAAGCCTGATCTAGGTGGATAACCCCACGGACATTGCTATGTGACTTTCTTGGGAAGTCAGAGATGCTCAATAGCTCAGGAATGAGAAGAGAGATTCACAAATTACATCGGGCTGAAAGGGACCCTTGGGGATGTTTTCAGGGGCTTTACTGTTGATGTTATTTTGCCCAGCAATGAGCTACTGGGTGGTCCAAATTAAGCAGCTCAATGCTCCTTACTGAAGATAGGTTGAGCCAGTGATGAAAGCATTCATGTGATCCCTGCAAAGAGACCACATGGAGAGAGACAGTAGCCTCCTGCTGCAGACTTAGGGCCTTGGCACAGGAGAACAAGGGCCAGGGTTGTTCCTGCAGCTGCTTTTCAAACGCTTTAATGTCAACTGTCCCTGCAGGGCATGTTAGTCTGGTACCTGCCCAATGTATTTGAAAGGAGACTTTTTTTTTTTTTTTTTCATTGCTGTAACCTGCCTCTGCAGGATAAACCTGCTGACTTTTTCTCTTCCACGATAAGCACAAGAGCCTGCAGTGGTCACAAGATCACTTCAGCAACATCCTGACTCAAGCAGCTTGTTGGGTTGTTCGTAAAAAGTTCCATTTTCTTTTTGAGGAAAATCAATACAGCTCATTACTTAGCTGAGAAAAGATCCCTGTGTCAAGCAGCTGCTCATTCCACTGGAGGGCAGCCCCCGAGCAGGCTCAGCCACTTTTCCTAAGCTGGACAACAGACTGATGGCCTTTCTCTTCAATTATCCCTTCTGAACGAAAAACTGCCCCACTGAGAAGACCAATCAGCTTCCCGCAGACCACCAAAGAGCTGCTCACCACTAGCCTTGGGCAGATAGGTACTGGGAAAAGAAACCAACACTAAAGACATTTTTTTTTTTTTAATATAACTGTTCTAATGGCTGTTAGTTCTCATGCTGCTTCTATGTTAAATCTGGGCTCTGGCTACATCATTAAGCTTTTTTTGTTTCAGTGCCAGCTTGTGATATTCAGAACTACAAGGCTGACTGATAACCAAATATTCTTTGTCTAGCCTCTCTGGAGTGGTCAGATGGAGCTTGGGTGCTCAGTCCAAACTTATGGTCAGTTTAAGACTTTTATGCAGGTGCATAAGATGTTTTAAAGCAGCTTTGGTGTCTAAGAAGGGTTGAGGTGTGGAAAAAGACCTTGGAGTCCTGGTGGACAGCAAGTCCTCCATGGGACAGAAATGTGTCCTTGCGGCCAGGAGAGCCGATGGCATCCTGGGGTGTCTCAAGAAAAGTGTGTCTAACAGGTCTAGGGAGGTTCTTCTCTCCCTCTATTCTGCCCTAGTGAGACCACACCTGGAATGCTGTGTCCAAATTTTGGGCTCTCCATTCAAGAGAGACAGGGACCTGCTGGAAAGAGTCCAGCAGAGAGCCATGAGAATGACTGAGGGACTTGTGCATCTTCCCTACGAAGAGAGACTGAGGGAACTGAAACTGTTTAGTCTGGAGAAGTGAAGACTGAGAGGGGATCTCATCAATGTGTACAAATATCTGAGGGGTGGTTGTCAAGTGAAGGGGGCCAATCTCTTTTTGGTGGTCAGCAGAAATAAGACAAGGAATAACAGCTATAAGCTGGAACATAGAAGGTTTCACCTCAGCATAAGGAGAAACTTCTTTACAGTGAGGGTGACAGAGCACTGGAACAGGCTGCCCAGAGAGGTTGTGGAGTCTTCTTCTCTGGAAACTTTCCAACCCCATCTGGATGCATTCCTGTGTGAACTACCTTAGGGGATCCTGCTTTGCACCTGGGTTGGACTTGATGATGTCTGGAGATCCCTTCCAACCTCTAAGATTGTATGATTCTGTGAGACTGGTGGATGAAGGAGACAGTGCCTTTGCCTGCTGCATGTGTATATGGCAGTGGGGACAGCACTACTGGTCCTGGCTTGGGGGTGATCTCACTTGGCTTCTCCAGTGAATGCATACTTCATGTGAATATATAGCTAGTGAAAATTGCTCCTTCTTGCATTCTCTTGTTAGAGGTTTACTAGTTGAGAAAGTTGGAGGAGAAATTGCTCCTGTATGAAGTGGAGAATGGGGGAAAATATGCACATTGTAGCTGCTGGGGATTTGGGAGTAAGTAGTTATCCTTTTGATTTTCTTTTTTTGTTTTGGGTTCTGAAAAAGCCTACTGAAAATTTAGCAGAGACATTTCAGGTCAGTGAGATATGAGGGCCAGTACAAGGAGAATTATGAAGAAGGCTATCTAGAGGTTAGGGTACATGCATAGCCAACCAGGAGGAGCTATAAAGAAGGATACTGTGCTGATTTGAGGGTAATTGGAATATTATAATGAGAGAAATTAGATCATTGGTTGTGAAAGGAAAATAATGATGAAGTCTGTATCATTCATTGGTTTGCTGAGAGGGATAAAAAGCCAAAAAGTCAAGAATTTGTCCCTCTTCATTCTGGGATACTGCTTCCTTTTGCTTCTTCTTCACTCTGCTCTAATATCTCTCCACTAACAAATAACAACTTAAGCCTTGCTGGTTGTTTCGTTTTCCTGTCTGGGAAAGCAGAGGGAGAAAGAGAGGGTAGCTCTGAGCTCCTTCTGGGCAGTTTCCTTTATCCGGGAGGGAGTTTGGATTTCTGTATTATTTCTAATTTGTATGTAATTGTAAATACTTGTGAATATATTGTGTGTATATGCTTATAAATTTAGCTTTGCTTTAAATATAGCTTTATCTTAACTTCCAAACCATCTGAGCTAGTCTGGTAAATGTCAGTGTTGTGTGTGTGTGTGTGTGTGTAAGTTCCTAACCCCCCACAGATACAGAGCTGGTAAATTCTGTTAAACAGATTCACAGGCTGCTCCAAAACCAGAGTGGATAACAAAAAGAATAGTGAGGTGTATTTTAAGAGAGCCACTGGCCAAGAGATCTCTCTTCTCTCTCCAGACCACTGCTCTGGCCTTTTACAGTAGTTGGTTTCAACAGCAGGTTTTGGATGACGTGAGTGCTGACAGGCTTGGCTCTCCTTTCCCAATCTGTTTTCCATAAGGCAGTAAAGGGCTGCTTCCCCCCTTGCACTCCAGGGTGAGCAGAATACTCAGGGCCTGGGGGATGTGTCCCAACTGACAGAATTTTGCAGTGTGCTGGCCTTGAGACCAGCTTCAGTCCCCACATGTGCAGTACCAGGTCAGGAAAATTACAGATGAAAGTGATTTACATCCATGTTGCCACATTCTTTGGTGGCATTCAGAGCCACGAGGATGACTGAGGGACTTGATCATCTCTCCTATGGAGAGAGACTGAGAAACCTCTATTTTTAAATATGTCATATTCTTTAAGAGGCACTTGGCTAGAATAGACTGAGGTTTGAACACTGTTGTTCAGTTGTAGCCTAGCAGATAAAGCATCTCTTTGAGCTCTGTGAAAACTAGAGTCCAGTCTACCTGCAACAAACTCTGCCCTGCTTGAGGCTTTTCTTGAGAATTCATTTCCATAAGTTGTTCCTGTTAAACTGGTGGGTCCACGTGGGAGCTGGCAGCATCTCCTTTCCAGCCCACAGGGGAGATGAGAATCAGCCCCATGTCTCTTACAGGAAGGGAAGGGAGAAGGAGTAGCAAACTACATGAGGCAGAGGGAATTGATTACAACCAGCCAGATATAATTACATTGTGGAGGACATTTAATATTTCATCTTGGTATTTGCTGTATCAGAAGAGTAAAGAAAATTACCGTATGAGGGAGAGAGATGCTGCGACTTCTCTTGATTTGAATTGTAAATTCCCACAACCAAAACCCTGAGTTACTGTCAGACAATCTGTACTGCTGTTGCCTGAATGTATGTGACCCAGATTGTAGGGAGAACCAGAAAGCCACTCCACCTGCCTGGAGACAACAGTGGCACTAAGCCACCATGGCAGGTGCCCAGCACAGAAGGTATTTAATCCAATTGTACTAATGAATTTCTCTCCTCCTTTCACTCTTGGGTATCTACAGACATACTGGCACAGGGTTCTCTGGTTAACCACTGGAAGAAGGAAAAAGGTTTACATCCCAGAATCCTAAATGGCTCCATCCTCAAGTCCAGACCTTTTAAACAGCACAGTGTGGGTTTCGGTTATGGTGTAAGTGATGTGCACTAAGAGGAGAAGAAGCATTTACTGCTCAAAAACTTTACAGTGCTGAATGGGAAAGATGGGAAGATAAACAGAGGCTCTGGAGCAAGGTCAAACAGAAAAACAAGAGGCAGACTAGAACAAGGATGCCTTCTACACTAAGGATATACATACACAAGGTAGTCCATTCCATGTAGATCCTTCAAGAAAGCAAACCAAATGCCAGTAAATCCACTCAGCCTCTACTGCCTCCTTTGGGTATCTGGTACCCAAAAAATGAGCCACATACTTGTTGTAATAGGGGAAAACCAGAACCAGTGCCTAGCAAGAACCTGAAGAAAGAAAGAGAGGACAAGAGATTGCTGAGCATCCCTACACATTGAAATGTCTCCTTCTAACTCTGACTGGATCGATGTGTGTTTAGCAGTTTGGCCACCTACCACTGAAATGCAGCTGCCTGTGGTGGACTAGAGCTGGCTCGTATCACTGCCCACATCAGGGCTGGAATAACTGCCCCATGTGTTTATCCTTTCTGCAACCTAAAGTTCCCAAATACCTCTCCATTTGCCTTCATCACTTCCACACTCACTCCGCTGACTGCAATCCAGCTCTACATATCAATTACCATAAAAGAGGGGGAGATACATTCATTGCTCCAGATGATTAATCAGCTAGTCAGGCATAACACCACCCATGCTATTGTAATTGCAGTCAAACAATCATGTTACATGCACTGCAATCATAGCTGTCATCAAACATCAGAGTCTGGTAATACAAGCAATGCTGTCTCTTCACAGTCTCCGCAGCCCAAAATAATTTGAATCTGGAATAAATTCTTAAAGACAGCTCATGAAATTAAAGTCTCAGTACAGAAAAAAACTGGGAAAAGAACAGTTGATGGAGTTCAAAACAAATCACAGAATCACAGAACTTCAGAGGTTGGAAGGGACCTCAAGAGAACATTGAGTCCACCCCCCCCTGCCAAGGCAGGATCCCCTAGGGTAGCTCGCACAGGAATTCATCCAGGTGGGTTTTGAAAGTCTCCAGAGAAGGAGACTTCACAACCTCCCTGGGCAGCCTGTTCCAGTGCTCTGTCACCCTCACTGTGAAGAAGTTTCTCCTCGTGTTGAGGTGAAACCTTCTATGTTCCTGTTTGCTCTTTGTCTATTTCTGCTGGCCACCAAAAAGAGATTGGCCCCCTCCACTCCACTTGACACCCACCCCTCAGATATTTGTATACGTTGATAAGATCTCTCATCTTCTTTTCTCCAGAAGCCCTCCTCTGTGGCCCTCCTCTGGAGAATCTTGAGAAACACCCCAGGAACTTGCCCAGGCTATTGTAAATATGACAAAGGGTGAAGTATAGAATTCATCTGCCTTCTCTATTTTGGAAACTCTGCTTCATTGAGTTTCAGAGGTGTGGACCTTCTTCTCAGGGAGGATATGGACTTTTCTTCCCATGTCACAATATAATCAGTGCTTCCTATTGCACCTAACAGATTCATCATGGAGCGGGTCCAGAGGAGGCCATGAAGATGCTCAGAGGGCTTCAGCAGCTCTGCTATGAGGACAGGCTGAGAGAGTTGGAGCTCTTCAGCCTGGAGAACAGAAGGCTTCGAGGAGACCTTATAGTAATCTTCCAGTATCTGAAGGGGGCCCACAGGAAGGCTGGGAAGAGATTATTTACAAGGTCTTGCAATGACAGGACAAGGGGTAATGGGTTTGAACTGGCAGAGGGGAGATTTAAACTGGATGTTAGGAGGAAGTTCTTTCCAGTGAGTGTGGTGAGATGCTGGAACAGGTTGCCCAGGGAGGTTGTGGCTGCTCCCTCCCTGGAGGTGTTCCAGGCCAGGTTGGGTGAAGCCTTGAGTGACCTGTACTAGTGGGAGGTGTCCCTGCCTATGGCAGGGGTTGGAACTAGATGATCTTTGAGGTCCCTTCCAACTTTACCACTCTATGATTCTATCATCAAGGGAGAGACCAAACTTTGATTTCTAGTTCTAAGGAGAGCTGAGATCCCAAATGTCAGTTTGCGCAGAATAATTAAAGATGATGGAGGCCCTAAGGGTGGTGAGACCCTGGAATGGGCTGCTCAGGGAGGCGATCGAAGCCTCATCCCTGGAAGTGTTCAAGGACAGGCTAGATGAGGCTCTAGCCAGCCTGGTCTAGGGTAGGGTGTCCCTGCCCATGGCAGGGGCATTGGAACTAGGTGATCCTTGTGGTCCCTTTCAACCCTGACTGATTCTATGTTTCTATGATTCTAGGCAAGAAAACTGAATGGAAATGCAACCCTGGACACTGCAGGACAAAGAAGAGAGGACAGTTGCTGATTCCTGCTACAATGGATGTTAAACCATTTGATAAAAGCAGTGAATGAACAGCTCTGAATTTCTTCTGCCACAGACATGGGTGGCTACAGCTGTGTTCCCATCTGTACTGATGCAACTGTTTTCATTAAGCTTAGCATTTCATCACCATGGACTGAAGCTGACATCACTCCTGTGTGAGCAGAGTGTCCACATCCCTTTGGACAGGAACGGGAGCACATCAGGAGTGAGGCACCAAACAGTCCTCCAGCCTGTGGGTGTCTTCTTTAGGAGACCTTCCACTCCTTCTGTGCTGCAGGTGTATTGCAATGGCAGCATATTTATTCAAAAATTGGTTGGACCTTTCACTGCACTTCAGTCTTTGCCTTGTCTGTTGGACTCTTACAGGTTGCTTTGTTTGTAGCTTCTCTCAGTGCTAATGTGGCTTTGGTTATGATGCAAAAGAAAAGATGCCATTTTTTTTCTCTAAGTTGCTTCTCTTTATTTTTTTTTTCCTTTTTCCACATCAATCTAGAGGACCAGAGATAACTCAAATGAAAGAGAGTCAATTATGTGGTGCCTGGGATACTAGAAGTCTAGACTTTATGACCCAGGAAGTATCTCTCTGCACCATGCTCCCAATTTGTTGGATTTTTTTTTTTCTTTCATATCAACACATAAAATAACATATCCTGGATACTCTGCAGTCAACAACACTCATATTATTGGCAATAAATGACTCGGAAGCTACTATATGTCTGTAGCTTTTGAGGTTTATATATATATATATATATATATGTATGTATATAGATAGATAGATAGATAGATTTGCCCCCATCAGCTAGGAATACTTTTCTTTTTTTTTTTTTTTTTGCCTTTCATCAGAAATTGAAAACTTGCTGACACTAAATTTTTGGACAACTTCTGGAATGAACCCAAGCTAGAAATTTTACATTGTTTTTTGTCTGCGTGATGTTATTTTCCAAAGCTTTCCTTCCAGCTTCATCCTTGATGTGCATGCTGCCACTGATATGGACAGGAGAAGAATTGGGTCAGTGCTGAGTCCTTGGGAAGTCTCTGCTGCTGGTTGCTGGGAATGCCAAACTAGTGATGCAGCAGATTAAATTTATCAATGATGTATTACTATTGTCTTCAGGGAGTTCTATGCCTTGGACAAATATCTCCTCTTAGTGTGACTGCAGTGCTCAAGGTCTTCCCTTCTGAACAGCTTCTAAGATGGCAAGTGGCCAAGCAATAGTGACTGTTCTTAGGTGACTTTCAGATTGTTTTTTTTTTTTAAATTAAAAAGATGAACAGAAGCTTATAAATTTCAGAATTTAGTATATTCAGAAAAAGAGGACTAAGTTTTGTTACTACATCTTAGAAGCAGAAGGTTTGAAGTAAAGTCACCATTCATTTTGATAGAATCTTAGGACACTAGGTGTGGGGGACCTTGTAGGGGCAAGAATGTGCCTCATTGGAAAGTACTAGAAAACTAATCTCTTTCCATTAAGTTTTGTTTCCAAACATTGAAGCCTCTTTGAAATATCTTATTTATGTGCAACATAAAACTATATTATACTATTTCGGTACCAGACAGGATTATACAAAAGTATTCTTCACTCATATTTAAGAAAGGATTGCTTGTTCCTTGTTATTTATGATTTTTCTGCCTGTCAGAAGGGTCATTTTGAGTTGCCCATGTATCTTTGCCCAGACCTGGCACTGCTGGAAGGGTTAGGAGCCAGTCCTGGAGCTGGTGGAAGGATCTCACCTTCGTTCTAGGGGCTGCATGCTTTGGCAGCTGCCCTTCCTGGGGATCTCCTTGGTTGAGGGAGATCTGCTCTGCAGATATGGGCCTGCAGGCTCTTACCCTGACTTCACCAGATGGAAAAACTGCTTAAGGAAGAAATTCTGAATAATACAAACACAGGCCACAAACTGGAAGAATAACCCTAAATACTTTAAATTAAGGGACCTGAAAGTCCTCTCACTGCAATGTGCCATCTTAAGTGGAGTCATTATAATTAATCTTTTGATATATAGTCAGAGAAACACAACCCAACCCACACCTCTGCTGACCTGTTTCCAGGATACAGAGTGGATTGAAAGTGAGAGGATGGTTGCAAACTGGTAGAAGTAAAATCCTAAAAGCAGGAATTGATCAATGTGGAGAGCAGCAGGTAAACGTAGTAGAAATGCCTGCTCTAAAAGCATTGGATGCAGTAATTCCCACAGACACCAGGAAGCTGTTAGCTAATTGGGCAGGGATGGGCCATATGCTTCACTGTCATGTGAAAAAACAAAAGAGAAAATCTCCAAGCAGACGGTCAGCAAGTGACGAATGTCCATGCTGGGGATCTCTGGAAGAGGGGAAAGCCATGGCCAGTGCTGTGAGTCATTCCTGAACAAGCAGGGCTCAATGGCCCTGAAGAAGCTGCTGGCTGAGTTTCATGATGGGACCAGCCACGTGGCCGTGGCATCCACTCCAGACCAGCCTGGTGCTGCCAGAGAGCCTACTTGGCAGTGTAAGCATGCTGAGCAGGTTTTGAAGAGCCAGGCTGTTCTCCTTCAAGGCAGCTCTCTCCCACTGGCAGTAAGTACAGGAGAATGTTTGCAGCGGACTCTTCTGCCTTGGCAGGCAGGAGACCAGGCTTGGCACGGTCCTGCCGGGAGCTGAGCAGGCCCCAGGGGGGCCAGGTGCCCTCTGCAAGGCTGGAGGAACTCCATGACCAGCATGGAGCAAAACCAAAGGAGCAGAAAATGGTAATAGCTTATACTTCATCTGGGGACAACCCACCAGGTGTTAAAACAGTTTTCTTGGAGCAATCAGGGGCACTCCACAATGAGATCCACTGGTCTTGCAGGAACCAGAACCTTCTGTGCACACCTTTGGTGACTACTTTCCCTCCACTCCCCCACACCCTGCTCCTCGATGTATTGTGGAGCTTGTATTATACTCCTGTGCAGAGACTGTTGTGTAGATTATGTTTTATTCTGGCTATGTTATAAATTTTATTTTCTACAGATTCATAGATCCATAGAATAGTTTGGAAGGGACCTTAAAGATTATTTAGCTCCAACCCCATGGGTAGGGACACCTTCCACTAGACCAGGTTGCTCAAAGCCTCACCCAACCTGGCTTTAAACACCTTCAGGGAGGGAGCATCTATAAGATTCCTGAGCAATCTGTTCCAGTGTCTCATCACCCTCACTGTAAACAATTTCTTTCTAATGTCCAGTCTAAATCTACCTTCCTCAGATCAAGAAGTACACAAAAGTGCTGAAGTACAATCCCTGTCTCACCAGTTTTATGAGCTAAGAGTACCAAAAGATGGGGTAAGATCACCTCCTTGCTCATTACTATTCACTAAGTTTCTTTCCTTTTCAATTCTGTCATTTATCTATGCAAGCACTGACACCTGTAGGACCCTCTTTATGCTGATTCAGCCCACTAATCTGGCAGAAAAACTAGTACAGCAGAAAAAAAAAGTGGTGGTGTTTGTTTTTTTTTTTCCCTCTTTTTGTGCTGAGTTAATGACTTGAACTCATCCTGCCGTTGTTTGCATAGGTGAGCTGGAAATCTCCTTCCCCAGTGGGATAGGGCTAAGTCTAATCTCCACTTTTAACTCATCTCCTGCAGCATTCTTTTCTAGATTTCTTTTTTGATGCAGATGGGTAACTTGCAAAATGGATGTTGTGTGTTTTGCTTTCTCTGCCTGGAAAGGGTTTTTGTTGGTATGGATGGAGTCAGAGAATGTTCCCTCCTAAGCACCAGGTGGAGATGAACTTCAGGGATGCAAGCTGCTTGGAAAGCGGAAGAGATGCACAGCACAGTAAGTGTCAAGAAGGGCAAAATAGTGGTTAAATAATGAGATACTTTTTTTGGTGTATCTGATAGCAAGGGACTGACTGTCGAGCTGGGCACCAGTAGGTTATTTTTCCTTTTCCCTTAGATTTGTATCTCCCAAAGCTGGTTTGTTAATTTTTACTTTAAGCAATTACTTGTCAATGTACAATATTTGAAATATGCTTCCTGTGTGAGTGCTGCTCTGGTCTAGTCGTGCAGGGAAAAGCCTTCCCTGTAGGGCAGATTCTCTGCTCCACCCTCTGGACTGTCCCAGCCTTGTTGTAGGGCTTATCTCCTGGGGGGAGAGGGCAGGGCTTGGTGTGCTCAAACAGGAGTTTAAACTGTTTCATTAAGCT
>WBNM01005239.1:0-38408 GCA_013399055.1 Ramphastos sulfuratus
CTATGATTCTATGATTGTCCTAATGGAATAATGAATCTGTTTTGAACACTCTATTTTTAACTACCAGAATACATATATCACAACAAGCTTTATGGGTCATTGAGCTCCAGGACACACAAGAACAGCAATATGAATTCCTATGACAAAAGGATATTTTTAACTTCTAGCAACCTCTAGGCTGTTTTCTGCTGATTTATGAAAGTATCTACACTGCAGGGAAACACAGTCACTTGTTTTCAGAATTTTCAATTTTTTATTTTTTTTTTTAATATTAGTTTTAATTTAACAGTATGAGGACCAGGCTGGATGAGTCCTTGAGTGCCCTGTACTAGTGGGAGGTGTCCCTGCCTATGGCAGGGGGTTGGAACTAGATGATCCTTGAGGTCCCTTCCAACCTTACCATTCTATGATTCTATGATTCATGGTACTTGCTGCTTTGGTGATGCCTTTATTTCAGTGCTTTTCTTGTGATGGGTTGATTTTTGATATTATGACATCTCCCTTATGTAACCTGAGTAAAATCTGAGTAAATCTCCCGAACTGTACTTTTCATTCACCTTTGCCTTCTGTATCTTCCCCCCTCCCCCCTTTTTTTTTTCCACTTGAGAGTTTCTAACTCTAAATAAGAATTTAACTGAAGAATCCCTGATTATCTAAAGCAGGGAATTGTGCATACAAAGTTAGCATATTTCTTGTGGATATATTTTCCTTACTGTCAGTAGGAATATGTATTTCAGTTGGAGAGTAACCCCTTCAAACTAACTGTTTTATCATAAATGTGCATATTTTTAAGAACTGCACAATGCTGCAACAGAGGGAGTTAAAACCTGGGGGGGAAAGTATCTGGGTCAGTTAGTTACATCTTTGAGAAAAAAAAACAACAACAACACCAAACAAAAAAAAAAAAACCCAAAACAAAACAAAAAAAAAATACCAAAACAACAAGTGCCTGGAACTAGACTCTAAATCAATACAAGTTAAAGATGATGAGATAATTCCTGAGAGCTTAGTGAAGTAGTACAAACGAGAGCATTTCAAGGACACACACCTTTATACACCCGGACTACAGAATTTTAAAGTTAGCATTTCACAATGTCCATGCACTGACTGATTGATCATTAATGCATTAGTAAGGAGGTCGACAAATATTGTTTTGCTACTAGGATAGTGTATTTCATTTGGCTGAGCTGGAGTGAGTTCTCCTCAAAGCATCCTTCTAGTGCTGGTTTCTGCAGCAGTACCTGATAACAAACCAGCATTTTGGCTACTGCTGAACAAGTATCCAGGCTGTGTTTTTCCAGCACTTCCCCACCCCAAGAGTACACTGAGGGGTGGGGAAGGTCTTGGGAGGGGACACTGCTGAGCCAGCTGACCCAAACTGGCCAAAGGGTTATTCCATGTCATATGATTTCATCTCAAATATAAGAATGAAGTGAATGAAGGAAGTGAGAAGGATATTTGTTCATGGCATTTGTCCTCCAGAGGAACCACTAACACACAGAAGCCCTGCTTCCTGAGACCCACCACCATCTGCTGATGGGAAGCAGAGAATAACATCTGTCTCTCTGCTTTGGCTTGCATGTGTGGTCTATCACTCATGCTTATCATTATTATTAAATTGTTTCTATCTNAACAGATGCTTCCAACTATCTCTATCCTTCTATGATCTTTTTTATCCAGTTCAGATGGTATTTAGAAACTGGTTTGAAATATTGTTTTTTTACCACCTGCACCCACAAATAAAACTGATGAGGATAGGGATTCACCTCCTTCTTCTTTAGATGTCTAAATTTTTCTGTTCATTTCAGGTCTCCTGTACCCCTGGAATGAGCACCCATCCCATGTGAGAAATTCAGTCTCTTAATTAGCTTGGATCACCCTTAGTCAGATTAACAACTCAACTGTAAAAGGATCCCAAAATTACCACTAGACTTGGAACCATAGATTTGGACATCTTTGTTAAAAGAAATTATTCCATACTTTTTAATTTCTTTTTTAATTTCAAAGAGCAAAATCTGGTTGTACATTGAGGAGAATAATTTTTTGTTGTTGTTATGATCTAATAAACGAGCAGGCTACTTTAGACCTTCAATTAAAAAACAAAACAAAATACAAAAACCACACAACAAAACCAAACCAAAAAACAAACAACAAAAAATAAAGAAAAAAACTCCCAAACAAACTAACAAACAACTGCCCAGCAAAGTATGCTACTAGCCCACTCCAAACGTGGCCAAATCTTATTAAATAGAAGATGCATGTACAAAGGAAAATTAAGATATTAGTACAAGTAGATGATGGTCTACCTGTGCTAGCTTAATCTAGCTACCACTCAGACTTTAGCAATTAAGGGACTGTAATGTGGATTTTTGCAACACTTAGCATGCATATCCAGAATGTATACAGAGCTTATGCTCGGATTACAATACACCAGAATTCATGCTGTGGGTTCTGCTGCTCTAAGATATGCAGCTAGCTTGAAGTAAAGCAAATATGTTAGCACATACAATTAATCATACTTTTGTTCCTCCTGTGTATCCTATTCAATGCCATTTAGTACACAGGCCTTNAATTTGAAAGAGCAAAATCTGGTTGTACATTGAGGAGAATAATTTTTTGTTGTTGTTATGATCTAATAAACGAGCAGGCTACTTTAGACCTTCAATTAAAAAACAAAACAAAATACAAAAACCACACAACAAAACCAAACCAAAAAACAAACAACAAAAAATAAAGAAAAAAACTCCCAAACAAACTAACAAACAACTGCCCAGCAAAGTATGCTACTAGCCCACTCCAAACGTGGCCAAATCTTATTAAATAGAAGATGCATGTACAAAGGAAAATTAAGATATTAGTACAAGTAGATGATGGTCTACCTGTGCTAGCTTAATCTAGCTACCACTCAGACTTTAGCAATTAAGGGACTGTAATGTGGATTTTTGCAATACTTAGCATGCATATCCAGAATGTATACAGAGCTTATGCTCGGATTACAATACACCAGAATTCATGCTGTGGGTTCTGCTGCTCTAAGATATGCAGCTAGCTTGAAGTAAAGCAAATATGTTAGCACATACAATTAATCATACTTTTGTTCCTCCTGTGTATCCTATTCAATGCCATTTAGTACACAGGCCTTGTATTTTAGAATGGATCTGAATAACATTGCCCAAAGGGGAATTCTTAAAGAGAGCGTATTTATGTAGGAGGAAAAACTGATTTATTTTTTTACCTTAGAAATGAACAAGGCAAGGATTAGTAAACTTCACATTAAGTAATTAAAGGATTTTAAAAGACACTCAGAGAAAGAGCTACCTTAAAAAAGAAAAAAGTTAAAATATTCTGAATTTATTCACAGACACCACTTTCCACAGAAAGCCCACCCCGAATATTTCATTTTACCCTTAATCTTTATGCCTGTGTTTTTCAGCTTCTTGATGATCTCTTATCAGTACTACACTGGAAAGGTGGGTTGGCCCTGAGAGCTGTAGTTGATACTGGCAACAATGAGAGCTAAAAGTTTATCTAAAAAGTATTCTGAATAAATGTGAAAATGTCTCCTGACCATCACACTCTCCAGCTTATTCTTTTTCACAAGAACTAAAGCCTTTCATGTGCAGAAGAAATTTGCATTTTTTTTTCTATTTTAATACTGACTGCTGCTTGAGGCAGCACACTCTGCCTCCTTTCAGTGTAGCTAGCTGCCTGCATAACAGTATCTATAAGCAAAGGTCAAGGTAAAGGCCTGTTTATGCAAAGCTAAATACTGAAAGGGGAATACTTGTTTTTCTCCAGGTAGAAAGCCAGTTCAGGCACGTCAAGAATTCAAAGTTCAAGATTTAACTGTGAGCCATGCTACTCACCAAAGCAGCCTCAGAATAATATGGAAAACAACAGGAGAGAAGCAGGGAAAAAAAGATACCTTATTAGAATATGTTACCTGTGTGCTGGTTTAAGGGTAATTGGAATATTTTAATAGAGAGAATTATATTATAGGCTGTGAAAAGGAAACAATGGTGATGTCTACTTCACTCATAGGCTTGCTGTGATGTTTAGGAATAAGTACTCAAAACAAAAGATAACCCACTTGGGCTTGTCGCACTCTCAGTCGGGCTTGCGGCACTCTCTGGGGTACAGTGTCTGGGGCTGTCTACCAGCTTCTGAACTTCTTCTGGTCTCTGATTAAATTCACTAACCACTTTTTCTTCTAACTCCTCCTCTGGCCGATCCTCAAAACCTTGGGGTAAGGTATAGGGGTGGGGAGAAGGTGGAAGGGTGGTTGGGAGCCCCTCCTGGGGTCTCTGATTTCTGGGAGGGGTGTTGTGTTTCTGTATTACCTTTACCTTGTATATTTCTGTAAATATTCCTGTATATATCTGCTTGTATATTGTGCTGAGTTGTAAATACAGCTTCATCTAAACTTCCAGCTGGCTGAGTTCTAGCCTGGGTCATTTTACAAAGTGTGGGGGGGTGGGTAACTCCCTAATCCACATCAACCTGTTCTGTGAACTTGAAGAGGCTACTTGGCTTAAGGAGTATATACAGCCCCTTATACATGTATATATTTATGTACACATATATGTAGTCCTTTTATAGCAGAGTATAAGACATTTACTTACAGACTATCAGTTCAAGTCACCATAGTTAAGCAAGAGTGAAGTAACTATGCACAGGCCACTGGAGAGCCGTAAGAGCTAATCATAGCAGGAAGTTACCCATATACCCCCAGATTTGGTAACATGTTGCAGGGCATCCAGAGAGAAGCCAGCCACAAGTGTGAACAGGAAATCTCATTCTGATCTGCTGAAGTCTTCTGAGCAACACACTAATCAGGCAGGACTTTGTGGAAATAAATTCTCTGAGGAAGGGGTGGAAAGCTGGCTAGCTTTGTTCTGCTTGCTTTTACATAAGGATGGAGTTATTTCACTTGATTATGTCAGAATATCCTGATTTACAAGAGCAGGATAAATAATTAATTCTAAAAAGTATTTCACCTACATTTACATATAACATTATATGCTGGTTTGAGGCTAAACATTATTTTAAGAAAAGCTGGCACTGCATGTGGTTTAGAACATAAAAAACAATTAAAATCTGGCAAATTCAATATTTTTAGTTGTTAAATGAAAAAGTTTGTTTTAAAATTGAACAAGACAGGTAAAAATTTGTGTATCTTCAGGTGTTCTTTTTTGTCTTTTTTTTTTTTGGACACTGTTTTTTAGTTTAACAATTTTTTTTGTAAAACCTTCCCTGAGGTGAAAAATGTTAAGATAATATTAAGATTAAGAAGATATACTTTACAAGAATGTGTGTGGGTGGGACAGGGATAAGACTGTATGTTGAAATACTAAGTAAATAATGTTACTAGTGACTATATGAAAAGACATAATCCACAGATTTTGAGAGCCATACCATTCAGCTTTCATATTATCTTCTTTAAATTCTTGGCTTCTCAGCTATGTGATTTAAAGGTCCTTCTATGACTTTCACAATAGCACTTCTTAATTTCCTTGAGGATCTTGTAGGGGGTTCAGGGAGGAGGGAGGATTGTTTCTTAAATACACATTTCAAAAGAATGGCACTCACAAGAACTTCCTGTAAATTACATACACTTTCTTTCTAGTTTTTGCTCCCTGAGCTCCAGGTGAGCTTTGCTGCTGACTCTAGTGACATGCAAAATCAGTAATAGTTGAGGGGTTTTATAAACTTCCTCTCCATAGATTTCGAGGCCAAAAGAAGCATTTATAATGTTTTAGCTTGACCTTCTTTATTAAGAGAAAATGAAGTCACATCAAGTAACTTTGTGCTGGATGTAATTTGACAGGTGGGTTTTTTTCAGGAAGATACCTGCTTTTGAAGACTTCAGGAGAATTCACCACTTGCCTTGAAAAATTGCTACCAGTGAAGCACATGCACTTTTAAGAACTACATTCCCATCTCTAATCTGATTAATTATTCATTCAACTTCCAGCACTGGCCCTTGTTACCCCACTTCCTATCATGAGCAAACTATAGAAACCAAGCATTCAAAACTGCCAGCAGGACAGAAGTGGCTTAGACTCTTTATTTAGCAAAATCACCATTATTGCAATGTTTCATGAAACAAGGCCTGTCAGGAAATTACACTTCCCAGCTTTTGTGAAAGTTGACAAGATCCATGATCCTTCAAAAAAAAAACATTTCAAGCTGTCCAAGCTGTCATTCTATGAAATTCAGTGTTGGTTAAATGTTTTAAGCTCATTTTGTCATGTCAAATTCTGTGAAATAAGGCTTGTATTAACTCTTTGTGATTATCTTTATATTTAATACTCAATCTCACCACAGATATACTTATTCTAGAGTCATCAGACAGGATGGAAAAAAAAAAAAAGAAAGCAGAAGTGGACTTAAGCTAGAAGTACTTACCACACAGTTTACTGAATGAAAATGAAAAACTAAACTACATGGAGAGCATTGTTTAAAAATCTCACAAGTCAAAATGAGTACTATGAAGAAATTACACCACACAAAAATTACTACTTCTCAAAAGTACTCAAAAGGTATAAAACCATGAAATTTAACCAAGCCGTGTAATAGAGATCTTACAACATATTCTGCACCTATTCCATGCGAAGGACAAAAGCAGAGGTACTGAAGGAAAAAAACAGCATAGGAGCTTTTTTTCTTCTTCTTTGCATGCGGCCCAGACAGCAACCGAGTCCTGGGCTGCATCAAGAGCAGCGTGGGCAGCAGGGCAAGGGAGGGGATTCTGCCCCTTTACTCTGCTCTCGTCAGACTCCATCTGGAGTACTGTGTGCAGTTCTGGAGCCCCCAGCACAGGAAGGACATGGAAGTGTTGGAGCGGGTCCAGAGGAGGGCCACGAAGATGATCAGAGGGCTGCAGCAGCTCTCCTATGAGGGCTGACTGAGAGAGTTGGGGCTCTTCAGCCTGGAGAAGAGAAGGCTTTGAGGAGACCTCATAGAAGCCTTCCAATATCTGAAGGGGGCCTACAGGAAGGCTGAAGGGGAGGGACTATTTACAAGGTCTTGCAATGACAGGACAAGGGGAATGGGTTTAAACTGGCAGAGGGAAGATTTAGATTGGATGATAGGAGGAAGTTCTTTCCAGTGAGGGTGGTGAGGCACCAGAACAGGTTGCCCAGGGAGGTTGTGGCTGCTCCCTCCCTGGAGGTGTTCAAGGCCAGGTTGGACGAGGCCTTGAGTGACCTGTACTAGTGGGATGTGTCCCTGCCTATGGCAGGGGATTGGAACTACATGATCTATGAGGTCCCTTCCAACCTTACCAGTCTATGATGCTATGATTAATGCACATAGTCTGTCTATTCCAGGTACTCTGAAAGGTGAAAGATTTGGTCCTCTCAGAATGTATTCAGGAGGACCAAGCACAGCTCTTTCTGCCCATGCTTTTTCATTGGTGATAAAACAGTGTCAAAAGCAGTTCTTTAACTCATTTCAAGCTGCCACTAGTATAGAAACAACAGAAGTCTGCAGGAGCACAGGCTAACTCAATTTTTTCCCAGTTCCTTCTAAGAACAGGTATATTTCTGTCCCTATCTGATCTAGCCATCCGATAGCCATCTGATTAGCTTTCAGACTCTTGATACAACCCGGCTATGGCAGCAAGCAAGAAGCAGAAAAGGACAAGAGAAAATAAAAACAAAGTTTGGATAAAGATGGAGGGCAGGGAGCTCAAAACTTAGCTGGACAATCTCCCACACTGGTCTTAAGTGGAAATTCCTAGGGGCCAGGAAAAACAGGGTGCTAGGCTTTCACATAATGGAAAATGATGAAGGAAGAGACTTTTCCATGATGGGTGGGCCAGAGAACTCACGAGAGTCAAGCAGCAGGCCAAAGAGCCTGGTTTTGATGCCGTGGGACATGAAGCCTGACCTGTACTCCTCAGTGAACAATTACTCATTCCACATAAAATGAGCCTGCTTCAATGAGAGGGATTCACTTCACATTTCCTATAGCCTAAAGGCTACAGCGGTTCTGTAGGAAACATCTATGTAAGTTTCCCTCAGGCAGCAAAGAAAATTGAGAACAGGTCTCAAGTATCAGCAGTGAATATAGTATTCAGCTATTAAGCAAAAGGAAAACACTGACAATCTCATGTCCTTTCTTATGTCCTGATCAGTCAGCAAGTTTGAAAACATCCATATCACCACTGAACCTGTAAACATGGCAGCCAGTGCTGACAGTTGTCCTCTTTAATAAACACACTATTTATGCAATTCTAAATACACAAGGGAAATATGAGTAAAACTGAACTAGAATTCAGAGCAATTTCTCCTGTGTCACACCTAAATCTACTCATCTTCAAGATATCTCTCATTTTGTCACTGGTTATTGAGGGAACCTAAATTACTTATGGCTATAAATTAAGTACTTTAAGGACCTCCATTTGATTAGAATTAATGTAGGACACAATCTCAATCAAAGTGCCCACTAAAGAAGTTCTGCCATTTGGATCTTAAATATACAATACTGTATCACCTGTCCCTGAGGAAGATGCTGAGAACAAGCCACTCCTGCATCTGCCAGAAAAAAAATTTAAAAAGACAATGACTAGTTTCCTTTTCATTAAGATCTTATATCTCTATCCAAAAAGACTCTCAATGCAGTTCTTTCAGAAGAGATATATTTGAGCACACAGTAGTAAAAATTTCCTACCATAATAATGAGACAGCTTAATGACCATTACTGAGATTTGACAGTGCAGACAGCAATTAAATTCAACACAAAGCCCAGAAAAGTCTTAAAATGATATGCAGAGTACTCCAGTGGGTTTTTTATCTAGTGGGCTCTTGATCTCACCTCTGCGTAAAGAGGAGATACCAGAATAAGAAATTAAACACTTTAAGGGCCTTAAACCAAAATTTTTAGGGTAGAAGAGTTTATGGACAGCAAACAAAAGCACGCTATTAGTTAGGAGAATCTTATCTTCTACAACTGCTCCTGAACATCACAGTAGTGAGTGAAAAAAAATATTCTCATAGATTTTACTAATGCAGGATGAAACCACAAACCTCTAGGCACAAAGAGGCACTAGAGGCATTGAATTAGGCTCCAAATATTTCTTTAAAGGCATCCTTACAATTCCCTGTCTAATTATTATGTTACACCCTAACTACAAAGCTTCAAGGAGGCATCAAGGTGTGTGGTAACAGCATTCCTACAGTCTTGAGGAAAATGCATATTACACAGAAGAGTGACAAAAGTGCTGTGCTGGTACTTCAGTTAAAAGTTACTGAGATTGGAATCCTGGCAAACATTCAGGGCAATGCTGTATCAAGCTGAATGAATTAATGTTTTACTAATGACTTGAAGTTAAACAAGCTAAAATCCTCCTTCAGAAAGTTAAAAAAAAACAAAAAAAACCCAAAAACAAACGAAAAAAAACCCCAACGACCCAAAAGTTCTGTCTTTTCAAACAGCTTCCTAAGGGCCTACTGCTAATGAAATTCTTTCCAGTACTAAAACCAAAAACTAATTAGATAGATCTGCAAAAGAAAGATTAACTGAAGAAAACCCTGGACAAAACAAGCTACAATAGACTTAAGAAATTCTCATCTAGGCCAAACTCAAATAAAAATCAACACAGCTATAATTAATTCTGTACTTTATCCATTTACTCCTATAAAAACTCCTATTCATTTACTCCTCAAGGAAAAAAAATCATCCAAAGACAATTTGGGCTTATGAAATAAATGTCTTCATTTTTCCAGAAAGCACACAGACTCATGGAGCAAGAATTGTCTTTATAAGATTTAGTAGGTCAAACAGAATCTTACAATAGCGAGAACACTGTAAATCACACAAATTGCAAGAACTGGATGACAATGTATGGTATCATTATGTTTTCACCATTTTTAATTTAAATTGATTCTTCATGTATTTTCATAGGTTAAGACTCAATAACTTTTCTTGTTGGAATACTGCTTTTCATGTATCTATAGTTTGTTTCAGATGTATTTATCCCTCTTTTATAGATGGTAAAGAAATCCAGAAACTTGTTGGATACATTTAAGCTGTTTATCTGATGAACCTCAATGGGAACTCTAGGGAGTCTATACAGTTAACTGGCAAGTGAAGTGATAAATGATAACTCATGCTGAGGGCTGTTTAGAATCCCTCAGTGAAAACAGGTTGGGAAATGAAACTAAGCTGCTGTGAGCAGGGTTCCTTAACAGCAGCCAGAATCTGTCCTTTCCTTCATCTCATTCTTCTCTGGACCTCTTTATTCTGTCCAAATCAAAAGTACTTGTGTGATGGTTTGGGAGTTCCCCGTCCCCCAGCACTTTGTAAAATGACCCAGACTAGAACTCAGTCAGCTGGAAGTTAAGGAATGAAGCTGTATTTACAGCTTAGCACAATATACAAGCAGAGATATACACAATATGAAGAAATATTTACAGAAATATACAAGTTAAAGGTAATCCAGAAACACAACACCCCTCCCAGAAATCAGAGACCCCAGGAGGGGCTCCCAACCACCCTTCCACCTTCTCCCCACCCCTATACTTTACCCGAAGGTTTGCCTTACATGCAAGGTGAATTTGGAGGATCGGCCAGGGGGGTTACAAGAAAAGTGGTTAGTGAAATTACTCAGCAGAGAGGAGAAAGCCAGAAGCTAGACCTCCCGAGACGCTGTGCCCCAGAGACTGTGTTATCTATGTTTTGAGTTCTTTTCTTACACATCTCAGCAAGCCTATGAGTGAAGCAGACATCACCATTGTTTCCTTTTTACAGCCTATAATATAATTTTCTCTATTAAAGTATTCCAATTAGCCTCAAACCAGCACAACTTGCAACCACCAACCAATATAATTTCACAGGCTTATTATAGCTCAGTTTAGGAATTAGTGTCTTTCTGCAGGTTCTCATGTCACTTGCAATCAGAGTTACTCTCGAGAATTCTCAATTCTTCCACTTAAGCCTAGTGTGTCTCCTTAATCCCTTTAATTCTTACATTTTTACCTAATTTAACTGCTCATTGTTATGCTTCTTTTGCTTCTAGTTGGACTCTATAAAAAATATAAAAGCAAAATTGTGGATTATTTTTTATTTAAAAACCTGCTAAGTACTTATAGGGTTATCTTGAGCATTATCTTTTTGCCTCTCACCTGACCAGCTCAAATTAAATCAATGGCACTATTCAGATTGGTAAAGCAAGCAGGATTCAGCTCCAAGGGCTAGACTGTTCAATTCTATTGTGAATATCTTGTTCTTCCAAAGTGATCAGCAAGTGGTCTCATCTTAAAACTAGAAAAATATCTATCACAAAGTGATGGTGCAGTGACATTTCCCTTCTATCCAACCAAACCATCACTCAGGGTGCTCATTTTACACAGAAGGCAAGACTATCAGCCCTTACTCAAAGAGAACTGGAACTAAGATAGAATAGAATGGTAAGGTTGGAAGGAGACCTCAAGAATCATCTAGTTCCAACTCCCTGACATAGGCAGGGACACCTCCCACTAGCACAGGTTACTCAAGGCCTTGTCCAACCTGGCCTTGAACACCTCCAGGGAGGGAGCAGCCACAACCTCCCTGGGAAACCTGTTCCAGTGCCTCACCACCCTCACTGGAAAGAACTTCCTCCTAACATCCAGTCTAAATCTTCCCTCTGCCAGTTTAAATCCATTGCCCCTTGTCCTGTCATTGCAAGACCTTATAAATAGTCCCTCCCCAGCCTTCCTGTAGGCCCCCTTCAGATACTGGAAGGCTACTATAAGGTCTCCTCGAAGCCTTCTCTTCTCGAGGCTGAAGAGCCCCAACTCTTGTAGCCTGCTGCAGCCCTCTGATCATCTTTGTGGTCCTCCTCTGGACCTGCTCCAACACCTCCATGTCCTTCCTGTGCTGGGGGCTCCAGAACTGCACTCAGTACTCTAGAGGATCTCCCTGCCCTAAACCTTAACCTAAACCATCATCCTAGAGGTTATCCTGAAATGCACTGCTCCTAAGAGGCCAGCTGGCCTATTCAAGTAATTTTATACTGTGGAATACAGCAGACCCTGTTCTATGTGTATATATGGAGGATAAGGTGATATCAAAGTTAGAAACGGAAAATTCAGTCATTTCCTGCAGTGTCAAACACCAGTGCAAAGAAAACAATATAACTGATACAGAAGATAAAGTCTTTCCATTGAGATTGATAAGATTTGTACTAGATTTTCTAGATTCCCCTACAACCACATTTTACTCCAGTATACTTTAACCAGATACTAATTCTGCAATGGTTTTGCAGCTACATTCATAATAATGGCCCCAGGAAATACTTTTTTTATTTACAGAAAGGTTTATTTTGAAGGTCTGTTTGGTTTGTTGGGGTTTTATATAAATTGTAGTGTCAAACTACTATTTAAATTCTCTGGTAACACTTACAGTAAGAAGCGTGACATGCAGAACATTGTTTGGACACCAAACTAGGGTGTATCAAAACAGCACCAACAAGCCTGGCAACAGACCAGAATCCAATACAGTACTTGGCAAATGATGGCAAACATACTGCCCTCATTTTTAAGCCAAAGATAAATGCAGTTGATACTTCTTGCCAAGACTACTGTGCCCAAATACCACGCATGAGGTCAAGCAAGGATGCTGCAAATAATTCCCCATGATATTTTACCAGTCTCCTTCTTTAAGAACTGTCAGATATTGAGTCCAAAATGTCTGTTCTTACGTTGTTATTATAGCTCACCCAAGAAAACAAATCAGTATTACAGCTTTAAAAATCAGTTGACAACTGTTTTACTTCAATAATTATACTCAGAAGTCTAGTATTATTGTCTCACAACTGAATAAACCATACTAGAACCATGAAATTCCTAAAAATATATTTTTTATTTAGTAAAATGAAGTATGACCAGTGAAATAATTATATTTTACAAACTTAATAGAAGTTTTCTCTAACAGTAGAACAACGCTCCTTTAATTAGCATAATTTCTTGCCTAAGCATACTTGGAGAAAGTCTATGAAGTTTTCCCAGAAATAAGGTTTAAAGGCTAACTTCAGGGAATTGTTTTTGAAGGACTATTAATTCAGTGGGGATTTAGCCAAATGTTAGTTCAGGAAAATGCACTGCTGTGTTAAGGCATTCAGGGATCTGTAATGAAAAGTTTAAATGAGATTTAGCTAATGATGTAAATCATCAGTTTCAGTGAGCCTTGGCTTTGCAATGCTTTGGCTTCAAATCAGAAAAGCTGCTCCAAGAATCCTTTTCTTTCTTTCCTTCCCTAGTGATCTTCTGCTTCCTAAACCAGCCTGGAGAATCTGTCATTACTTCCCCTTTGAAACCATTCTACCCTAGAGGCACTGTATTGAAAAGCACTATTTAGCAGTCCTAAAGAAACAGTTTGGAGGACTCCACTTAAACACTAAGCAGAGAAGGAAGTTAGGTAAGGGAGGGACAGATTCCCGATGAGATTAAGGCTGAAGAGGAAAATGGTTTCCTCCTTGTAAGATTTTTTTTTTCAATGTTATGGGTCAAAAAAGGCCAAATAAGGGTAATCTCTTTTTTTTTTTACCCCCAAACTAAGAAAATTTAATATAATGCAAAGCACTGATAGCTTGGCAACAGTCTCTTGCAACAAAGAATACTGAGGCACGTAAAACAAATTTCTTACAAGAGTGATGCAATCCTGCCTTCAAAAGACAGACAAGAAAGGAGGAGGAGCACACAAGGCAGACTACTATGATGAGAGCACTAACCAGTAACAAGCAGGTCAACGATAAGATGTTTTTAAATATATTTTAGAATACATCCGTATTTAGAACAGATAAATATCGCTTCACTGACTTTATAGAATCATAGAATGGTAAGGTTGGAAGGGACCTCAAGGATCATCTAGTTCCAACCCCACCATAGGCAGGGACACCTCCCACTAGTACAGCTCACTCAAGGCCTTGTCCAAACTGGCCTTGAACACCTCCAGGGAGGGAGCAGCCACAACCTCCCTGGGCAATCTGTTCCAGTGCCTCACCACCCTCACTGGAAAGAACTTCCTCCTAACATCCAGTCTAAATCTTCCCTCTGCCAGTTTAAACCCATTGCACCTTGTCCTGTCATTGCAAGACCTTGTCAATAGTCCCTCCCCAGCCTTCAGATATTGGAAGGCCCCCTTCAGATATTGGAAGGCTACTATAAGGTCTCCTCGAAGCCTTCTCTTCTCCAGGCTGAAGAGCCCCAACTCTCTCAGCCTGTCCTCATAGGACAGCCTGTCCTTTACATCTCAGAGTTATCAAAACACCTAAAAAAAGAATAAAGAATTGTTCTTATGTGAAGCAAAAATGGAGGCAATAAAAGTCCTCTATAGAGAAGTGCTGATCTTTCACTGGCATTTGACACATAGCTGTGGTATTCCAGTCCAATACCCATTGCTGGACAAGGGAATGTATTTGCCTGTAATGCTGCCTCTGTAGATACGGGATTTGTGCTGGGGTTTGAGTTTAGTTCCAGCTTTGGGGTATGTTTGTTTTACTCTCCACAATCAGTAGAATCTGGCATAAAAACATACCATAAACCAGTTCAACCAGTTTCACATTATTCGAAACAGCACATTTCGTGAGAAAATACTTTGCACAGATTGGGTAGTTGGGCATTTAGGTCCATATTCAATTATTATGACCTACAGCAGTGACATTAACAAACCTCAGACAAGCAGAGCATAATGTAAAGTTAAACAATGGACTTCAGCTTTAACTGTGTGATTTCAAAGCTAGCTTCCCATGTAAGGAGTACAAATTCCTCAGACAACTCACAAAGGGTATCATGTGAAATTCTAGCATGCACTGCTCTGAAATACACACAAGAGCATAACACACTGGAGCTAATTTCTGTGTCAGTTTTCATCCTAGACAGATTAGTGACATTTTGAATAGCTGAAGCACCAACTCTACGCATATACATGGCCATACACATCCAGCTCCCTTGGAATTTCAGTAATATGAAGTTGCTGCAGACACTGAAGCTTCTTATCAAATTTACCAGATTTAGGTTACTCTGTAAGTCTGTTTTTTACTAATTAAAGGGCTCAAGCATTTCCTGATGATTTTTTTCCGTTCCAGTGAGTTTCTCAATGATGTGCAAATTCACATAGTATGAATACATCTAGAAGTTCACCAATCAGTCTGGATTTCCTACTTTTTTTTTTTTTTTCCTCTGCACAGGAAAGATCCTGTTTTCCTTGCCTTCAGGTAATTTTGGTTCCTTTACTAACCACTGAATAAAGAATTTAGTAATAAAAACCTGAGGATTCACCACTGTCACATGTTTGCACTTGCTGAAGAGTTTTTTCTCCACCTTGTTAATGGAATGTGGAGGCCACTTCTGAGAAAAGAGATTCAATTGAGACTATTTTGCAACCTTTGTGAAAACAAACAAACACAAAATTCCACACTTTGTTCAAAGTTTTGCTAAAATGGACTTATAGCATTTTCCCAGTATCAACAGGTCTCCACATGATCAGTTGAAGCATCCAGATATGATGTCTTGTTCCAAAAAATGACAGAAATGTGAGGGCTCATCCACTTAATAGCAAATTGTCCCAAGGACCAATTCCTAAACATGAAGAATAAGAACCTTTTCTACCTTTAAATATATTTGTGCTAACAAATAGCTGAATTGTGTTCCATTTATTTCACTTTTTAAATTACTCTTATGAAACATGCCATTTAAAGACAGAGAAGTGTTATAATCTACATCTATTATAGCTATTGATGATGACATTAAGACTCTTTCAGAGCTTGAAACCTCAACCAGTTCTTTCTGCAGTTTTCTCCCTTATTCAGTAAGTAAACACGTTTGTACCAATACCATATTTCATGCTTTTGGATGCTAGGTCATGATTTGGTATGCAACATGGCACTCACTTTACTCCCACTGTGAGAAATTGAGCAGGCAAGGGCCAGGAGTTGGCAGAGTGCTGATTTGTCAATTTTTCTCTCACTAATCCACCATAAATTTTAGACATGTGTAAGAGGATAGATGACATTCCAGATCCACAACAGAATTCACACTGGAGCAGTCTGGTAATTCCCTGAGATAACACTCAGTGCCCTGTCATTCTATGATCATTTAAGAGACCAACAGAAGAGCTTCTGCGCTCTTACAATGAGTGAAGCAGATCAGCCATCAAAAGATGAAGCCAGAGAAAGCCATGATTTCCTTTTCCTATTTGGAGGTCACAGACCATGAGCACATACTCCAAGACACATAGTAAAGTATTTTACAGGCAACACTAGAGGCATGGGCCAAACCAAACTTTCTAAATCATGTTATTTGAGGAGCATAGGAAGTAGTACTGTAGGTTCCCCTCGATGAGGTATGTTCAAAATAACATTAACTGAATCACATGAATATATATCCATTTGTTGAGACACATTTTGGAACATCTCTAGATTTCAATTGGATCACTTCTGGGCTAGGACACAATTCAGCTTAAGTCCCACTTGTTTAATTTACAGCATTAAGTGCTGTGCGGTAGCCATCTCAGAGTTGTTACTACTGCAAAATTCCTGAAACAAGAGGTAGAAGTATGATGTCAGCCATTCTGCTGTGGATATTGACAGTCTGTGCTGCATCTTTCACTTGGAACTTACATGTAGCCTCTCAGAGTCATCTGGTTTAAAACCAAAACCACTGAAACAGTCCTGGTACCACAAAGATTCCCTCAAAATGCACCTGAGCTGCAAAACACTGCCTTTGATAGCCAGATTAATTTGCTGGATTTTTTCACCTGTTAGAGAATCTAAAGACACTGCTAATGAATTTGAGTTATTTCAGATAGACAAATAGTAACATTTTGATCATAACGGCACCTCTTTTAAATGCAGTTCTTCCAGCTTCAGTCAAGTAGAAAATCAAATACTCTGAAATGCAACACAGCTCATTTTTCACTGTGTCAACAAACAGCCAAAGGCCATCTTACCATCTAGCTAAGTAAGTAGTCTGCAAAATGATAACATCAAAAGTTCTGAAGGCACAAAAAAATCGGCAAGCACCTTGTTACCATAATGATTCTTTGTATTATGAAAAATAGCATGCTGTTATAATTGACAGACTTAACACCTCTGCCAAGTAAGAGCACATGTGTTGGGTAAGCTTTCCAATGAAATAAGAATTCTTGGTATAGAGTCAGAATATATTAAGTGAAATTTGCTTTAACCACACTTTCGCCACCAGAAAGTGTTCAAACAGCATGGAGAAAAGTCTCACAAATGTTGGGTTCTCAAGGAACAACTCAGTTTTACGAAATTATATTAATCAGTTTGCTGAGAGCAAAGTTCCTGCATCTTTAATTACTCCCATCATATGAAACCTTGAAATACCTCAGGACTGAGAACTTGTTTACCTACTAGATGAATAACTTGCAACTTGAAAATTATGAACAATGCCACCCTTTGGTGACAACTGTCCTAAGAAAATGATGGTATTACTAAAGAAAATACAGCATATCGTGCTCCATTATCTTAACTTTAAATTTCTCTCATCTATATCTCAGTTAAAAGAAAACATTTTGAGAAAATAAGTGTTACAAACTCTTAACTCACTACTCGTTCTCTGATGCAGCAAAAATTTGCTAAGACATTTTCAAAAGTCTGTAGAGGTGCTATCTCTTCTGTTCTTGTCCAGCACAATGAATAGAAGAACATGCTTTAATATACCACTCCAAGCAATGATAGATGCTGATAAACCTGTTCAATCTGTGGCAGACAGGACCGAGTCACTAAGTCACTAAGTCACTCAGTGACTAAGGACAAGGAGAAGGCTGAGGTGTTCAATGCCTACTTTACCTTGGTCTTTAGCACTGGATCCAGTGTGGGCACCTGCCCTCATGAAGTAGGAGTCAGGGAGGGGAATCAGAAAAAGGACATCACAATAAATGAGGAAGTGGTCACTGACCTGCTGCGCCACTTAGACACACACAAGTTTGTGGGGCCAGATGGGCTGCACCCAAGGGTGCTGAGGGAGTTGGCAGATGTGCTTGCCAAGCTACTTTCCATTAATTACCAGAAGTCCTGGCTAACTGAGGAGGTGCCAGTGGACTCAGGGTAGCAAATGTAATGCCTATCTACAAGAAGGCCAGAAAGGAAGATCTGGGAAACTATAGACTTGCCAGTCTGACTTCGGTACCAGGGAAGGTCATGGAGCAGGTCATCTCAAATGCCATCATACGTCACATAGACAACCATGGGATCAGGCCATGTCAGCATGGGTAGAAGCAGGTCCTGCCTGACCAACCTGATCTCCTTCTATGACAAGATAACCTGGCTGCTGGATGAGGGAAAGGCTGTTGATGTTGTATTCCTAGAGTTTCAAAAAGCCTTCAGTACTGTTCCCCACAAAATTCTTGTAGACAAACTGGCTACTCATGGCTTGGATGAGCATACTGTCTCCTGAATGAAGCACTGGCTGGAGAGGAGGGCCCAGAGAGTGGTGGTCAATGGAGTTAAATCCAGCTGGTAGCCAGTCACTAGTGGTGTTCCTCAGGGATCTCTGTTGGGACCACTTATTTTTAACATCTTTATTGATGACCTTGATTCAGGCATAGAGAGTGTCATCAGTAAGGTTGCAGATGACACCAAGTTAGGTGGCAGTGTTGATTTGAATGAGGGTAGAGAGTGTCTTCAGAGGGACTTGGATAGGCTAGATCAGTGGGTCAATATTAATGGGATGAGTTTCAACAAGGCCAAATACCAGGTCCTGTGCTTGGGTCACAACAACCCCAAGCAACACTTGGGGCTTGGGACAGAGCGGCTGGAGAGCTGCCTGGCAGAAAGGGATCTGGGGGTGGTAACAGACAAGCAGCTGAATACGAGCCAGCAGTGTGCCCAGGCAGCCAAAAAGACCAATGGCATCCTGGCTTGTATTAAAAATGTTGTGGCCAGCAGGAGTAGGGAGGTGATTGTCCCCTTGTACTTGGCTTTGGTGAGGCCACACCTCGAGTATTGTGCTCAGTTTTGGGCACTGCAATACAAGAGAGATGTGGAGGTGCTGGAGTGGGTCCAGAGGAGGGCAATGAAGCTGGTGAAGGGCCTAGAGAATAAATCTCATGAAGAGCAACTGAGGGAGCTGAGGCTGTTTAGTTTGAAAAAGAGGAGGCTGAGGGGAGACCTCATTGCTGTCTACAACTACCTGAGGTAGGGATGTTGCAGAGAGGCTGGTGCTGGTCTCTTCTCACAGGTAACTGGAGACAGAACAAGGGGGAATGGCCTCAGGCTGAGACTGGGTAGGTTTAGATTGGACGTTAGAAAAAGTTTTTCACAGAGAGAGTAGTCAGGCATTGGAATGGGCTGCCCAGGGAGCTGGTTGAGTCACTGCCCCTGGATGTGTTTAAGGGTTGTTTGGATGTGGTGCTTAGGGATGTGGTTTGAGGTGAATCTTCTAGAGTAAGGTTATAGGTTGGACTTGGTGATCCTGAGGGACTTTTCTGACCTGGATGTTTCTGTGAATCCCTGTTCACTGATCTTAGTACCACTAATTGGCTGTGATTGTTGTGAGGCAGTAACGCGAGCCGAGTACAGGAGATGAAAAAAAAGCTGACTTGAAACATTTTTTCTAAGAGGTATATTATTAAATCAGCTAGTAAAATTCACTACAAATTACTCATAGAGCTATGTATTAAAATAGGGATTAAAAGTAACATAATCTAGCCACCTGTTACCTCAGAGGAATAACCACATTTAGGAATATCCACATTAAGTACAGACTTAGGATGTGAAACCAGAAGCCTGTTTATGTGTTTTGTTTACTCCTTCAGCTGTTCTTTGCTTTATACAAAAAAACCTCAAAATTCTACTTTATTTTCTCAAGTGAATATATACCACTATACTCAATTTTTAAATTATTTTCTTTTGCATCCTTCACAATCCTGCAAAACATTAACGGTCAGAACAATTCACATCAATCACACGACAAAGACTTTTGGACAAGCCATTGAGGATTCTGTAAGGTTAAGCAGGTAGAATCAGAACTTGAATGCTATGCAACATGTCCGTTAAAGACAAAGAGTTCATGTGAATATGAATGAAACCTTTAAAGAGGTAGGCAACCATAACTGAAAATCAAAATTTAGAAAGTTACTCAAGATAAAAGGTTTATGAGAATTTATGTGTAAAGAGGGTGGAAATACAAAGGTAAAACTACAGAAAGCCCAGCTGCCTGAGTAGACATCAAGAATTTTACTTTCTTGCTAGAATAGTTTGAGTATCTTTTCATTAGATGCAATTACTTTTTCATTGACACATCTCATTGTAATCACCAGAAATAGTCCACAGTATGGGAAAGTCATAACCAAAATCATATTCCAGGAGATACAATGGACTTCCCTCAATTACAGCCATTGTTCTTAAACTCCTAGGGTATACTTATACTGTTTCTCTTTCAAGAGCAACAAAAGCACAGATTTTATCAGTACTCACCACCATCTTCAACCATGAAATGGAAAATGTCACTGGTGGCATTATCACCCCCTCGTAACACATAGCATATCTTCATATCATCAATATCAGCTGGAAAGAGTCAGAAAAAAATAGATTTTATTGTAAATGCTGAAGGTAGGAAACTGTTTATAGGAAAACTTGACATGTATTAAATAGTTTTGTCTCCAAAGAGAGAAGTCAAGGTACCTCAGCAGAGCTCAGGAATTTCAGTATTAACAGCGCTCGGGTTTTACAGATACCATTCCCCCTCTCTTTACTTGTCCCTTCTCAGTGCCCTCTTTCATTTAAGATATACAAAAAGAACTGAAAGGAAATGTAAAAACATGAACTCAATAGTCAGAACTATTTCATGTTTCCAGTGGTGCACTTTCTGAAACAGAGGTGTATCTTCAATAACATACTGATTCTTTCACTCTTCATTCTGAGAAGTATTGTAGAAGTCACAGAAAATCTGTGACTAAAATGGAAGCAAAACTCGTGGTATTTTCTATTTTAAGTTCTACCCTCCATTCAAGAGGAAAGACAAATTAGTCCACACTACCCTCTCTAGAAATAGATTACTTCTGGCATGTGGCCTACTGCTAAGACAGGATATATCTACACATTCTAAACTAGAATGATGTCATTCTCTTTAGGTCAGCACAGAAATTCCCTCTCCATCCTTCCTGCCAGCATTTTTTCAAAGGACATGGCATATAACCTACATGAAATGGCATAAACAGTGCTAAAGGACTTAGTGATTATGAATGTAAACAGATGCATTTCCTTGAATAATGATAAGAAACACATAATACATAAAGACTAATTTTCGTCATTTTCTTTAAATGACTGCTGTTGCCAAAAATATACATCTGGTACTTTTTTTTTTTTAAAGAAAAAGTGTTAGAAATTAATTGAAATTAGTAGCACTCCAGTGAAGCTCAAGAACCACCCAAGCTCTCCCCATCATGTGAGTGCACGTGCAAGTGATTTTGTTAGAGCCCCTCGAAATCCTAATTTCCAAAAGCAGACAGACATCTTCTGGGGCAAACAATACTATTATAAGCAAATATAAGTCACCAAAGAATCTCTTCCATAAATATTTGAAAATTAAAGATCATAAATTCATGTGGTTGGAAAGAGGAAAACAAACAAATACCTCTAGATGCCACTGGAACAAATAAATTTTTCATAGTGCAAACATTTGCACAAATGCTCAGCTCCACCCATATAGGTAGCCTTATTAAAATCCATGGTTCCAACATATATATTAAGATGGTTCCAACATATATATTAAGATAACACTTGAGCCAGTGTTTGTAGGACTGGGACTATGTCATCATAAAAAGCCACTTGTCATCTAAACATCTTAATTTTGTCAAAAGAATTACAAAGGAATGACCTGTTTTCTATTCATTAAGAAAATGTTCAGAGCACTTGAGCAATTCTATGCTTTCTTTCCACAGCTAATTAGGTTATGTTAGTTATATTAAAGCTTGTCTTGCTGTGAGCATAACTCATTACTGTATAACTACAGTACCTGCTAAATATTAGTGTGTTACTGGAATTCTCCAACGTAATTTTCTATTTACAAAAAAAAATATATTGTCTCCACTAGGTTAGGGCACTGATTTCCCATTTAAAATTACTCAAAACTAATGTGGTTTTCAAAGGTTACATATTTTAATATATTAACAAATGAAGTTCACAACATGGAATCATAGAATCAGTCAGGGTCGGAAGGGACCACAAGGTTCATCTAGTTCCAGCTCCCCTGCCATGGGTAGGGACACCTTATACTAGATCAGGCTGTCTATAGAGCCTCATCTAGCCTGGCCTTAAACACCTCCAGGGACAGGGCTTCTACCACATAACTCACTCATCTCTCTGAAAACAGCTGCCTGAAAGAAAAGATAAAAAGCACTGCTGGAAAAAAAATCAGTGCTTCCAAAGTGCTGTATACTTGGCTAGAGTAGTAGCCATGTAGGTATCTCTGGCCTCAAGAGGCTACATGGAGTGCCAAGATATCAGCCAAGCTGTATTATTGCCATGGTAGATCCTTATTCTTCACTATTCAGTCTATTTCTTCCTAGCTTCTTGACACACCTGCATAGGTGTGGGATGTGACCTGGCCCTTACTTTCCCACGTGGGACTAGAGACTCCCGAAACAACACTCAGCAGTGTCACACTTGGTACACTCAAAATACTATCAGCTACCTACTTGTTATATACAACTAAACTTCTTTAAATGTGAAAGGCTTGGCTTAATGGACTTTTCCCACTTTTAAATGAGTATCTGCTATGAACAAATTCCAGCCCTGACTTGCAGAGGCAGGTGCAATATGATTACCCATACACAATATTCTTATATGTATTTCTGTCCTAGCGTAGCACTAGACTAGACTATGGAAAGTGGTGTTTTTAAAAGGTTTATCTGCATTTACTATCACCAGATTTTAACTATAAAGTACAAAGAAATAATAATGAGTTAAAAGTGCTGGTTTTAGTTGGAATGGTAATTAACAGAATGTCCCTGATTTAAGTTAGGAACTGCTCAATGAATTTCATTTTGTTACTGTCATTTACCTGTGTGTTTCACAGATTATTTTAACAATTAAATATGAAACAACGAAAAGCACCAACTATTTGCAGCATTTAGGTACTTTTTTCCAAGAAGTTAATTCTTCCACATTCCAATACCCTCTTTAAGCAATCACAGTTAACCCTATGAGCGTCACAAGCACAAGATTACCCAGTGTACTTGTGGCAGAAATATTTGTTGTATACTAATTAGAAGCCCTGCACTGATTCACAGAATGATAGAATCATAGAATGGTAGGGGTTGTGAGGGACCTCTGGAGATCATCAAGAGGATCAATCCTTTCAAAACAGGATCACCTAAGGCAGGTCAAAAAGATCACCTAAGGCAGGGACAAGTGGCGTCCCTCAGGGTTCAGTGCTGGCACCAGTGCTGTTTAACATCTTTGTCAGTGACATGGACAGACGAATCAGTGCACCCTCAGCAAGTCTGCAGATGACATCAAGCTGTGTGGGACTTGCTAGAGGGCAGGGATCCATCCAGAGGGACCTGGACAGGCTGCAGAGGTGGGCCCAGGCCAACCTCATGAAANGCTCAAATGATTCTTGAAAGTCTCTAGAGAAGAAGACTCCACAATCTCTCTGGCCAGCCTGTTACAGTGCCACATCACCCTCATAGTAAAGAAGTTCTCCCTTGTGTTGAGGTAGAACTTCCTGTGTTCCAGCAGTTTGCATCTGTTGCCCCTTGTGCTGTAACAGGGAAGGAATGAAGACAGACTGGCCCTTTCTTACTGACACTCGCACTTCAGACATTTATAAAATTAGTAAGATCCTCTCTCAGTCTTCTCTTTTCCAGACTAAACAGCCCCAGTCTTTCAGCCTTTCCTCTTAAGACAGATGTTCCTGTCCCTTAATCATTCTTGCAGCTCTCCACTGGACTCTAGTATTATCCTGTCGCTCTTGAACTGAAAAGCCCTGAACTGGAGACTATACTCCAAATATGGCCTCACCAGGGCACAGTAGAGGGAAAGGAGAATCTCCTTTGACCTGCTGGCCACACTTCTTAATACATCCCAGGGTACTACTGGCCTTCTTGGCCACAATGGCACATTGCTGTCCCATGGAGAACTTACTGCTCACCAGGACACCAAGGTCCTTCTCCATGGAGCTGCTTTCCAACAGGGCAAACCCTGATCTGTATTGGTGCAAGGTGTAGTTCCTCCCCAGATGCAGGACTTTACACTTACTCTTGTTGAACCTCATTAGATTCCCCCTTGCCCAGCTCTCTGATCTGTCCAGATCTTGTGAAATGGCCACACAGTCTTCTGGTATGTCAGCCAATACTTCCAGTTTCATATCATCAGCAAGCTTGCTGAGGGTGCACTCTACCCCTCATACAGGTTGTCAATGAAGATGCTGAATAAGTCTGGACCAAATACTGACCCTTGGAGAACACCACTACATAACGGGTCTCCAACTGGACTCCACACCATTGATCACAGCCCTCTGAGATATGTTGTTTGGTCAGTTTTTGTTCTATCTCACAGTACACTCTTTTAACTCACACTTCTTGAGCTTATCTAAAAGGATTTTGTAAGAGACAGTCTCAAAAGCCACTACTCTGGATTTGACAGTGCTTTGCACAGTAGCAAGGGACAACAGTGAACTACACAGTTTTGAGTATGAAGCTCACATAAGACTTGCATATCACATTACTTTTGAAAACTGTAGCTTTATACATTCAATCAAGAATTTTTGTCTCCCTGACTCCCACAACACCTCCCATAGCCAAAGCTGCTAAAGACAATAGGACATCTGAGGGAAATGGAAAGGAAAAGGCCATGTCCTTTCATTCATGACTTTCAATCCCAGCTTACTCTATGACTTCCAGTCAGTTCTCTTTCCCTATCCTCAGCAGACATATTATCTTCTGAGTAAGCTTGATGATTTCTGCCTTTTATGCAGCCTTTCTAGACACCTCTTCTGCCTCAAATTCTTCACCCTAAATTGATAAGTAACTTTCTATATTTGCTTCATAAACCACAAACCATTGTAAAAAGCTTTGAGGAAGCTAAGAAAAAAGATACAACAGAAAAAAACAGAGGTGCTCAAGAGGTATCTGCTTATAGAGGTCAAAGCACAAAATTATTGTAGAAATATCTATTTCTTAAAAGCACTCTTCAGCTCAACAAAAATTAGAATGCTTGTGCCTGTACTATCACGAAACTCACAGAGTTATATCACTTTCTGGGGATTCTCACTAGCTTTAAAATCAAATTTCACCTAAGGGATACATGCCTGCAGGCTTATCACACAGCTCAGGCAGCCCCAGGATATTGAGGAAGTTTGCATGAAGACCACTGAGCATGGCACATAGTCAAATTGCCAACTGAAGGACAAGTAACAACTTAATTTTGGTCATTGGACAATGCACACCTGGCCCACATGGCACAAAAGAGAACGGAGTATCTACCTATGCTCAGTGCCCACCTTCCTCAAAAAAAAAAAAGGGGATATTATTGTGCAATGGCAGTGGTCACCTTCCAAGGAACATCCACTCAATAATTCTACAATTAAAACTTGCTAATCTATTTGCTCACTTGCATTCTCGTCTGTTTCACACTTATTTTCATGACAGTACTCTTAATACTACTGACAGTTCACTACTGAAACCTTACATTCAAGGAACTATGGTGGTTCTTAAAGCTTAGACATGGTTTGGTCCATCATCGTCCCCATTTTTGCACTAAGACTGAAAACTCTAAGGAACCCCAGACATTAGAAACTTCATCAAGCCCTTTTGCAAGACCTGATCTAATGAAAACATTACTACAACCAAGACTGTAGCAAGGAATATAGTATGGGCTCTGTGCAACAAAATACAGCCAACTACAAGAGTTGACCTCTAGCCTTACCACCTACACAGCCCAGCCTGTCTGGGCCACTGCAATTTGGAGTCTCGATGCTGTCGTGCTGTATGCTCACTCTACAGCTGCAGGAGGTTCCAAGAAACCTCATTTCATTGTTAATTAGCCTGCTATTAACTCATTGCAATATAACATGGAAAATTCTCTGGAACATACCTAATGCTCCCCCTTTAATTAAGTTACTTCACAGTCTAGCATTGAGGTTTTATTTCAGAACACATGGCACATGTGGTTTCCATCCTATCTACACCACCTAGTATTTTAGTTCCATATAAGGAGTATGTACCACTGACGTAATTTAAAAACATTTACATTACTTTTTAATTTACCACAAACATTTTGTGGTTAAGATTTGTGTAATTAAGGCAACAAATGCACTCATAATTTATTATTTCCCTATGTTTGTGAAGTTATTTTTTTTTCACATGTAAGTGTGCGAAGATTGTATAGCTACTGATACTCTAGCTGTAGTATGATTATTAGTTAATAATAGCTAGGCTATTATTTTCTAAATAAAATTGCTTAAAAAACGCACTCAGCCTCTAAAAATCTGGAACCATACACTGCCTAATTCTGTTGCAGAAATTTCTATCACTGACAAAAAGTCCAAATTGCAACAACTTGGACTGTAAGCTTTCCAAAGTACAGATGCTCCTTCATTCAGTGCTTATCCAGTAGACCCTCTTTCCCATTTAAAGCTCTCACAGATGCAATAAATAATAAACAGAAATTAAAAACAACCAAGTAATTATAAATAAGCCCACTATTAGAGAGTTTAGCATGAAAAAGTATGTTTCCAGTGATCTAAAGAAAGCATGGAGTACTGTAATACCTTGGGTAAACTGGCTGATGCTATGGTTGCCTTTCCCCAGGTGGATCAGGAAGCCATGGCGTGGACCTTCTGTGATTCTGATTTTAAGAGTAACATGTGAACTGTCTCTGTCTTCCACTTTGAGCACCTTGTTGGTAATCAGAAACCCAATGTGACCTGTGGCCAGAATACGGAGTGTCTGAGCGCCTTTGTTTATTACAATTTGAGGTACGCTGTTGTCCACAGCCATTATTCGAATCTTCATAGTCTGAGGTTTCCTCGTTTCAAAGACAGTGTTGGGGAAGACATAGAAATCAGTATGAGTGCCATCTGTAACAGTGAAAGAGAAGCTATCCTCAACTGAATCTGTGCCGTCATGTTTGTAGCTGATTAGGTTTTCATTTAGATCTTTTTTAGTGAAGGTAGTGACAGGTTTGGAGTTATTGAACATGATCTGACCATGAACTGGTATTTGGGTGATGATAAATTTTAGCAATGTGTCAGGTGTATCTCTGTCTTCTGCAGTCAGTTCAAATGGGGTTATCAGTTTATAGTCACTTTCACTCACCACTAGGTTATGGATTGTGACAACAGGCTTCTTATTGTCCACATCACTGATAGAAATTCTGAAAGTACGAAATACAGGGTTATAGCCGTCGGTCACCTCGAACTCAAAACTATCCATTTTCACCTCATCTTCTGAAGTGTGAATGTAATAGACTTTATTTCCTGCTAACAGGAGTTGAGTAAAAGTGGAGATGGGTACCCCAGGCTGATCTGTGCACTCAAGATGACCACGAACAGGTGCTCTAGTAATAGTGAAAACTAAGTTCTCATCTGGACTGTTCAGGTCACTGGTACTAAGTAAATCAGTGGTAAGGGTCACCTTACCTCCTTCTTTCAAAGAAACGCCTTTGCTGATTACATCTGGGAAGACTATATCAGTGCTACCTATTGTCACATAAAAATAGCGATCAATCAGAGGATTTATTCCATCTGTCACATCAAATTTGATAAGATCACGAACTCCTTCTTGGCCAAAATGCATATATTGAATTAAGCTTCTATCCACTTCATCTTGGGTGAAGTTCATCCCCAGGGTGATATTCTCAACTCCACCTGAAGGCTTTATTCTCTGTAAAAGGCCTTGTCTTGGCCCATATCTTATAATGTAAGTCAAGGTTTTATCTTCAGAATCCAGGTCAGTAGCCTTCAATATTCTGCTATGAATAGTTCTAGTTTCCCCTATTTCAATCTCCAAACCATCGTTAATGGCCATTCTGGGTGTCTCATCATCTACAGGAACAACCATGATGAGTACCATTTTCCTAATGGTATGTTTACCATCAGTGACTTTCAGTTCAAAACTGTCCTCCTTTGTCTCAGAGTCATCATGTTCATAGAGTATGTTAGAGCTCTCTGTTATCTGATCCAATGTGAAGCTTTCCACTAGGACCGTCCCATTGACCAGCTGGTGCACAATGTGGCCATGCCTGGGAAGCCTGGTGATTGTGAACATTAACTCATCAGAAGGTATGTCTGCATCAACTGCATTGAGGATAGGAGTATCAATAACCAGGCTCATGCCTTCCATCACAACAAACTCTCGCACAAAAATTTCAGGCTCTTCATCATTGATTGGCATAATGACAATGGGGAAAAAATGCCTCTGGGAAAAGTTAATGCCATCAGAACATCGGAAAGCAAATCTGTCTTCAACTGGCTCTACACCCTTATGTATACTTTGAACATAAAAAATATGCCGTTGACGGAGGTCTTTCAAGGTAAATGCACTTATAGCTATACCTGCTCTAGATTTTTCAGATCCTGGGGCAGGAGAGATGTTCTCTACATACCCAGAAGTGGGCTGAGCAACAATGGTGCAGAGTATATCATCACTAGGAGTATCTGCATCTTCAGCCCTGAGGTTAGCAGGAGTAATGACACGTTTGTCACCTTCCATTACCACAAGCTGCTCCCCAACAAAAATCTCAGGGGCTTGACTGTCAACCGGAAGAATGGTCACCAAGACCGAAACTTCTTGAACAACATTGCCCCTGATGCTCCACTTTTCAGACAGGTCAGACAACGTAAGGTTGAAGGTATCTTCTTTGGGCAGAAGGCCTATTTCACCACCTGTATGAGCATATACCACAGCACCATCCAGCAGATCTCTCTGGGAAAATCTCTTTGCAGGCACCCCTTGGACCAGGATGTTTCCATGCTGAGGAGGATCCTCTACAATAAAGGTCAACATTAAGTCATCTGTATCCTCATCTGTGCCTTGAATGACATTAGCTGTGATTTCAGCAACACCATTCTCCAGCACATCCAGGTAGGAACCAAGAGTGCCTGGGGGCAGCCGTAGACTAGGAATCTCATCATCAACTGGGTGCACGTTCATTTTCAGTGTGATGGGCACAAAATGAACGCCATCACTCACGTCAAGCCTACAGACATCACTGTTGGCCTCGGCTCCACTGTGCACATACATCACCCTCCCTTGTCTGATATCCTCCAGCCCAAAGACACCTCCTGGAATCAAACTGTACCCAGAAAGCTGCAACTGGCCATACCGAGGAGCCTGTGTGAGGATAAATCTGAGATGGGCAAGTTCAGTGTCTGTGTCACTGGCATCTAGCTCAGTTGGACTAAGGACATGGCTGCCTCCTTCAGGCAAAGTGAAGCCAGTATTAGTGATTTCAGGAGGCTGGTTATCCACAGGCTGCAGGTAGATGGTGAAAGTCCCTGTGGCCACATTGCCAGCTGCATCTTGCACTTGATACTGAAACTGAATCAAATGAGGAGCCACCCCCAGTTCTTCCTGCGGAGGACGATACGAGATCTTGTGATGATTGATCTGGGCTTGGGTGAAGTGGGTAACTTCCACAGAGTGATCCTCAGTCAGAACAAGGGATCCAAGGCGGGCTCCATATATATCTGGAGGGTGGTTAGTGTCAGTGTCAGTGGGGGGCTGAGTTATTGTGTAACGGAGTTCACGGTCCCCTGAATCCTGATCTGTGTAACACAAGTGCTTCCTCCTCAGTGGGGTCACCTGCTGTTCTGCAACAATTAAGTGCAGGCTGCTGCTACTATGCAGCTCTGGAGCTAATCTGTCCACAGGATGTACTCGGATCACAAAGGTTTGTGGCCCAGAGCGGTTGGGTGGGTCACTGTCATCCTGGACTCTAAAGACAAACTGGTCCAACACAACCCCTGGGCCAGGGCTGTGAGGCCCAAAGTGGTGATAATAGAGACGCCCTTCTACAATGTCCTGCTGCAGCCACTCTCTCACTGGCTTTTCATACATCAGGGAGTTTCCTGCTAAATCTGGCACTCTCCTCCAAGAAAAGCCCTCATCTTCTTCTTCCTCTTCCCAGTCAGGAGGTGGTTGTGCTTGACGGAGGAGGAGCCGCCCAGCAGTGGGGCCAGACTCCACTATGAAGAGCAGGATAGCATCCTGTGAGTCAATGTCAGTGGCACTAAGAGCGCGGGTGGTGATGGGCACTGTTTCACCCTCAGCCATGGCCAGCCCTGTGTTAGCATTGAGTAGAGGTGGCTGGTCATCGGTGGGCACCAATGTAATGGGGAAAAGAAATTCAACATGGTGGCGAGAGCCACCATCTTCCAGCCGCAGCACCAGGTTGTCACTGAGTGGAGACTCACTGCCATCATGCTGGTAAATGACCCGGCCTGCTGCCAGCTCAGGCACCGTGAAGTGTTTACGAGGGGCAGCAGGTGCTGGGGTGTCCTCCAGGACAGTGAGGTGGCCATGCCTCAGCCCTGCCACCACACTCACCTGCACCTGCTCAAGGTCATCCTCATCACTGATCACCAGGTTGGGGCTGGGACCAGGGCCTGAGAGAGGCCGTGACTGCCCCTCATAGAGCACAAGGCCAGTGTTGCGGGTCACCACAGGGGCCAGAGTGTTCATGGGCTTCACCACAATGACAAAGACAAAAGGCTCCGAGGCAGCACCTTCTGGGTCCAACACTTCCAGCTCAAGCTCAAAGAGACGTTCCCGATCAGAGTCCTCCATGGGTGGCTGGTAGGCAATGCGCAGCTCCTTCACATCCCGTTGGCTGAAGGAGGAGACAGGCAAGCTCCGGTCATCTGTACTGACCATGTGGCCCTGGCCGGGACCAAAAGGAGAGGTGATGTTGAAGAGCAGCAGGTCTGGTGGTGACTCAACATCCTCAGCTGCCAGCATGTCAGGTGTAAGGGCGGTGAGGACAAACTGGTCCACCTCCATCATGAGCATGGCCATGAAGCTGGGTTTGGGGGCCACATTCTCAGCCCCTGCCCGGATCCGCACCAGCACCTGGAAGTACTCACGCATCAGCAGTGCCCCACTGCCCGCTGCCTCCCGCAGCTCGGCCACCAGCGGCACCAGGTCACGGTTGGGGGAGCCGCCGGCTGCTGTGTGCCTGTAGCGTAGCCCCAGACGCAGAAACTCCTCGCAGTCCCACATCGAAGCGGGCATCGGGCCGCTCCCCGCTGCCGCCCCACCAGCGGCTGCTGTCACTGCCGCCCCCGGGGGGTAGTTCAGGATCTCTCCGTAGCGGGGCAGCCCGGCCAGCAGCGGCAGCAGGCCCACCCGGCAGCGCTGCTTGCTGGGCTCGAAGGCGAACTCCAGGCTGCGGGCGTCCAGCGGGTTGCTCGTGCCCCGCAGGCGCTCCACCGTGAGAGGCAGGTTGCGGGTGACGATCTCCAGCTGAGTGAAGAGCACCTCCACCTCCAGCACCAGGGGCAGCACCATGGCGCGGCTCGGCGAGTCGTAGCGTAGCTGCAGGCGGACGCGGTCCCGCGCGGGGCTGCGGCCGCCCAGGTGGGAGTACTGCACCTCGCGGGCCCCGAAGTCGCAGGGGAAGCGTCTGGGGCTCAGGCGGCCCGGGCGCTGCCAGAGCGGGTCCTCGTCCAGCACGGTGAGGTGGCACCGGTCCCCTGGCTGCACCTGCAGCACCAAGTCCCGCGTGGGGTCCAGCCATGCGGAGCGGCCCAGGGGCACTCGCAGCCCGCGGTTCGCCACCACGATAGGAGCCGCCTCCGGCGCCCACGATGAGGAGACCGCGGCGCTGCCTGGCGGTGGTTCCGGAGCCCCTACCCAGGCGCAGCCGGCCAGCAGCAGCAAGCCGGCCAGCATCCGCCGTGGTGCGGCGGTGAAATCCTGCATGTTCCTTGCCGGCGGAGCGAGCGCTGGAAATCTCTGGCAACGCCGTCTGCGCTTCTCAAGGTCCGAGTGACGCCTCCGCTCCTGTCGCCAGCGCGGCCCCTCAGAACCCTCTCACCCCCACGTCCACGCCACGCTCTGCGGGTAGCGCGCCCCGCTCTGGATGGGAGCTACGAAGCTCCGCCCCGCGCCTCCGAGCGGCCAATGAGACCCAGCGGGGGGTGAGGGCGCCTGGCGCGATTGGGCTGAGAAGTTTGCCAATCTTGCAAACTACGGTGGGGACAGCCTACCCCTCCCGCCCCCTCCACAGGTTCTTGAGAAGAAGGGGAGAAAACTACGGGATGGGCTCCGGCTGTGCAGGAACGAGGAGGAAGGGGGAGGCAAGGGGAGACACGGATCGCCTTGCAGGCGCAGATCGCCTTGCCGGAAGCCACCGAGAGAGAAGTGCCGTGGACGTCTCGGAGTCCTCCTGCCGGAGGAAAGACGGTGCTGCTTGCCCACAGCGGAGAAGTGCACTTCTGCCGGCCCCGGGAGGCAGCGGGAGCGCACCGTCGCTCCCCTCCTTCCCTGGAGTGCACCTCCCCGTTCCTTAAATCCCAGTTCCCTGGGGCACAACTAGAGCGGGGCTGTCATCGAGTTGCCTCCGGGGAGGGCTGAGGGTTTCCTTTCTTTTCAAGGGTACGGGGCGACAGGTGAGCGCGGGGCGGCAGCAGCACTGCCGGTTCTCATCGGCTGCAGGAGCGGGGCTGCCCGATAGCCGAGCTACGGGGGATGCAGTAGAGGGAAAGGTGCCAGGGGGAAACCAGGGCCGGTCAGGCGAGAAGCGAGGGAGCAGGGTGCGGCTGGGGGTGTCTCTGTGTGCAGACCTGCTGGCCGGCACCGCCTGCCGTCGAGCCAGAACGAAAACGGATAAGCATCTCCGGGGCAAGATGCATTCGCTAATATCCAGTTTCATTCCTCAGAGGTGGCTAGTCATAGCAGTGGGTACATAAAAAGCTTCATGGTATTTCTGCCATCTTGTGTCTGAAGTTAAAAGTATATTAATAAGAGCCTGTGCGTGCTGGAGTTTTCTTTTAAAATTCCTTGCAGCAGGCTGAGACTTTTAATTCATCTTTTCCCACATCTGCGAAAATTCTTCCATGTTTCTCGGTCAGTTTTTTTTCAAAAAATTTCTGAGAACAGAAAAGCAAAAAACTGCTAAAGAGGGCAAGATTCAAAGACAACTCAAGGCTGGTGGGAGACAACTGTGTAAATTTGTGGTGCCTTCTTTTAAAATAATCTTTGAAGTTATGCTTCAGTGGTGGAGCTACATTAACACAGGTGATCTTATTTTCTGTATGGAAAACGTGGGTTTGGAGTGTCAGGTGTGGGCACAGTCAGCCACGTTTGCATATTCATTCCAACATTCATCTTGGTTTGGGGTAGAAGGACACCAGTGGATGCTTGTTCTAGAGCACTGCGTTAGTAGTTTCTGAGACATTTTTATATTCTAGTGTTGATAAACCTGTGGAAAACTGCAGAAAGCTGTTTTGCTAAGTATGTGATGAATTCTGGACTTGGATGCTGCTGCAGGAGATTGAAATCCTAGTAGTTAGATATCTAATAGATTAAGCAACACTAATACTATTTCTCTACCATTATGAAGTGTTCACCTTGGATTTCAGCAAGTTAATGTCTTATTTCTAAGCCTTAAAAGGAGATGATTGAGTAGAAAATATTGAGTCCCAGGACCAAGGGTTTCCAGAGTTTCGCAAATATGTTGTTAATATCTCATTTGATTACAATATTTAGGATGGAGTGACTAGAATTGCACAGATAGAATGTTCTAGTGCCAAACAAATACATTAAACAAACAAACAAAAACACTTAACCAACAAAACACAGACACAACAAAAAAAGCAAAACGAACAAACGAAAAAAAAGCCAACTGAAAACCAAATGACTTAGAACAGAGATTTCAGGTAGCATCAGGGTGACTTGAAGGCATGTCTACCTGCATAGGTGTGAAGATCTTAACCTGTTAAGGAAATGTGTACCATTTAAGTTTGGTTCCAAATCTATGCTGTAGTAAATTGAACTTTTACAGAACCAGTGTTCTTCGTGTTTATTCATTTCAAGAAGACTTTCCTTTTTTTTAACCAAACAAATTCCCCTTGGCAGGGTTTTCCACTCAAACCATGTGTCCATATGTATACATGCATGTGTGCGTAGACAAACTTCATAGAAATGTGTAATAAATCACTAAAAATAGCATCTACTTTTTTTTCTCTTTCATTTGTTCTAGCAGAAGGAAAAAAGTGCACTATTTTGTTTATTTTTTAATATTCTTAGGCTGTTAGGGATAGCAGATAAATATATATCTTTAAAATATGTTCTAGTTAATGGTGATGTGTTTTGAACCATATTCATAACAAAACAATCTCTTCTCTGCTAAACTCAGACCAATATTTGATGAGATGTTTGTCAAGAGATCATACCTGGAGTGGCTCTTTTCAATTGGTAAAGGGACTTGAACAGATCAGGTAGATGGAGGAATAGCTTTTGAAATACTTGTGTTGAAAGTGAATGGAGAAGAGAATTTCAACAAATGATCTTTAAAAATATTTAGCTTACTAAAAATAAATAAAATTAAAAAAAACCCAAACAGCAGCAACAACAACAACAAACCAAAAACCACTTTCAAGAGAAAAGTAGTGGAAGGATGGGACTGACCCAGTAGTTATATAAAACTTTATTCTTTTCAGTGGATACAGGGTCAGATTCCTTGAACTCTGTTATCTCCATCATCAAATATTACATCTCCATGTACAAACAACAGGAATCTTTATTTTTGCAGTTGCTGTCTTGTCAAAGAAGTCCATGAACTAGAGTCCAAGTGCAAATTGCAAGGCATGGTTTTTATTTTTCTTTTGTTTTTTTTCTCCCTTCTTTTTACAGCTCAACATAAAATAAAAATTGCTCCAGATTATAGAATTGGTGAAGAATTTTGAAAGGATTTTCCTTGGCCTGTTGAGTGGTTGGCTTGTGCCCACACTGTTGGACAAACTCTGCTCTAATGACATAGATGTAAAGCCAAAGTATTTTCCTACCTCATCTCTGAAATCAATGTAACAAATCAGAATCAGGCTCAGTAACAAGTCCATTGATCTTTTAACATAAATTTGTGGTGAATGAAGTGACTGGTATTTGAGCAGAGAAAAAACGAGTCTACATATCTTTGCATGAAAGTTTGCAGCTCTGCTACATGACTGCACTGTATTTCTAAGTCGGAATACCAAACAAAACAGAAACAGAAAGATTTAAGACAAGGAAAACCTGCTTATGTAACAAAGTATTGTGCTGGTTTGAGGCTAATTGGAATATTTTAATGGAGAAAATTATATTATAGGCTGTGAAAAGAAAGCAATGATGATGTCTACTTTGCTCATAGGCTTGCTGAGATGTATAAGAAAAGAATACAAAACAAAGATAATACACTCGGGCTCAGACACTCTCGGGCTGTATAGCTTCTGGCTTCTTGCCTTCTCCTCTCTGATAAGTAACCTCGCTAACCACTTTCCTTCTAACCCCCCCCGGCCGATCCTCCAAACTCACCTTGTGCATAAGCCAAACCCTGGGGTAAGGTATAGGGTTGGGGAGAAGGTGGAAAGGTAGTTGGAAGCCCCTCCTTGGGACTCTGATTTCTGGGAGGGGTGCTGTGTTTCTGTATTACCTTTAACTTGTATATTTCTGTAAATATTCCTGTATATAGTGTATATATCTGCTTGTATATTGTGCTAAGCTGTAAATAGAGCCTCATTGCTTTACTTCCAGCTGGCTGAGTCTAGTCTGGGTGATTTAACAAAGTGTGGGGGGCGGGGAACTCCCAAACCATCACAAGTATTTATAAATAAAAGCATGCTCATGGAAATCTAGTGATGAGTATTTCTTTGGAAATAAATTACCTGTGAAGTTCAGCAGGTTAAATCTATATTTTAATGTATTTGTTTATTTAAAAACTAATGAAAATCTATTCTTATTTTAAATGCAGCCTCTTCTGAGGCCAGCAGGCTTCTGATTTTGATGATGGCTCACAAGTTTATATTCCTTATTGAAACCTATACACCTCATAGTTCCTGTATAAGACAAACAGAAATTTACTGTTCACTAAGTCTACATAAAAATTTAGTTATCAAAGACTGCCCTCTGTTGATACAGTATAATCTTAACAACCTAGTGGTAGCAAAGTCTTCTTGTTGTTACTGAATTTTGTTTTGTAGGAGTTTTGTGCTTAAAAATAGAATTAATTCCAGAGATTATTTTCAAATAGATTAGTAAAAATGAAAGGATACTAAATACGGTGTAAGGCTGCCAGGTGTTTTTAATATTTTCCAAATGGACAGCATGATAACTGACAAGACATGCCATGTCTTGCCAAAGTACATTCATTATCTTAAGAAATTAGGAGGGGAGTAGGAGAAGATGGAAACAGCAGATGAGATACATGGAAGCATTTAAGAAGGACATTGAACTGTTGGAGCGGTTCTAGAGGAGGGCCACAAAGATGATGAGGGCCAGAGCACCTCTGCTATGAGGACAGGATACAAGAGTTGGGGGTCTTCAGCCTGGAGAAGAGAAGGCTTCAACGAGACCTTGTAGTGGCCTTCCAGTATCTGAAGGAGCCTACAGGAGGGCCAGGGAGGGACTATTTACAAGGTCTTGTAATGACAGGACAAGGAGGATGATCCCTTGAGTGACCTGTTCTAGTGGGAAGTGCCCTTGACTATGGTGGGTGGTTGGAACTAGATGATCTTTGAGGTCCTTTCCAACCTAAACCATTCTGTGATTCTATGACTTGATCACTTACTGTTTTTTTTAAGTTATATTGCTAATACAATTCAACTCAGAAGGTCAAGTAAAAAGCAAGATATACAGCACCTGCTGTGGCACAGAGAAAATTGTCATCATGAACAATATGACAGTTTTTTTGGTGTTGAAAGAACAGAGAATGATCCTGTACAAATAGTCTGCTGAAACAGAGTAAAAAATTTAAAATGTTAAATCAGACAGATGAGTGTCCCAGTTCCCTCTGTGTAGCTTTACTTAGTGATGTGATGGTTTGGGAGTTCCCCACCCCCCACACTTTGTAAAAATGACCCAGACTAGAACTCAGGCAGCTGGAAGTTAAGGACTGAAGCTCTATTTACAGCTCAGCACAATATACAAGCAGATATATACACAACATACAGGAATATTTACAGAAATATACAAGTTAAAGGGAATACAGAAACACAACACCCCTCACAGAAATCCGAGACCCCAGGAGGGGCTCCCAACCACCCTTCCACCTTCTCCCCACCCCTATCCCTTACCCCAAGGTTTGCCTTACACACAAGGTGAGGTTGGAGGATCAGCCACGGGGGTTAGAAGAAAAGTGGTTAGTGAGGTTACTCAGCAGAGAGGAGAAAAAGCCAGAAGGTGCTAGACCAAGATGCTGTGCCCCAGAGACTGACTTATCTATGTTTTGAGTTCTTTTCTTATCCATCTCAGCAAGCCTATGAGTGAAGCAGACATCACCATTGTTTACTTTTCACAGCCTATAATTTTCTCTATTAAAATATTCCAATTAGCCTCAAACCAGCACAGTCCTCCATGTCTTTCATGACTTCTATTCCAGTCCAATTATCTGCTGCTCTGCAGGCAAGATATTCCTGAAAATATCTGCTAAATTTTGCATCCATAGCTTTATTTCCCTTTGCCTCAGGTAAATCTTTACCTCACAGTGTGAAGAAACTTCACTTCCTTCTCTCAAGATAAGGTTTAACTCTTTGACTTGTGAAACTCTTGCACGGCTGATTCTCAAAACAGTGTTAATGCTGGGATGAGTATAATGCTGGTTGCTACATTTCATGTACCTATAGTAAATGTGACCACATGACCTAGCCAATGTTCACTCCAAACTCCAATCCAAAATCACCCTCCATGTTTCTAAAGTTCTTTTTAGAATTCTGTCTTAGGATATTTCTACTGCTGCCCCAGTAATTGTTTTTACTTACCTAACACTGGTGCCCTGCCCACCATCCAGATGTCCCTAAGCACTACTTTTACTTCAACCTTGGATCTTTGAAAACCTGCTTTTCAAGTCAACCTTCTTCAAGGGCCATCCCACTTTAGATCTCATCAGAAGAAATGTGTTTTCCTTTACATTTTTTTTCCTTGCAGCCTTTTGATCACTGTTACTCTTTTTGTTTCAAAGCCAAAATACAACTTCTTGATCTCCCACTAACAATGAGGAAAAGACTTGGCAATTTACTAGTGTAAATAAGTTGTTCCAACAAACTTCTTTACCTATGGTTTATGTCTCAAGTTTAGACTCTTGGAAGTTATAGAACCTGTAACATTACTTTTAGATGTACACTCGCACACACACAAGTTCTTCGATGTGCAATAAAGACAACAATAAAGACATTATAAGCAACACAGCTGATTTCCAAAATTATTTAGTCCCTTGCGAGATTTCCCCTGGGTGCAACTGGTGAGTGGTTGTCACGGAG
>WBNM01005239.1:49771-73369 GCA_013399055.1 Ramphastos sulfuratus
GGTGATGTCTACTTCACTCATAGGCTTGCTGAGATGGATAAAACTAAGAGCATAAACATAGATAAGACAGTCATCTCTCAGGCTGTTAGCAGTTTCTGGCTTCTTTCTCTCTGCTGAGTAATTTTACTAACCACTTTTCTTCTAACCCCCTTGGCCGATCCTCCAAATTCACCTTGCACATAAGCCAAACCTTGGGGTAAGGTATAAGGGTGGGGAGAAGGTGGAAGGGTGGTTGGGAGCCCCTCCTGGGGTCTCTGATTTCTGGGAGGGGTGTTGTGTTTCTGTATTACCTTTAACTTGTATATTTCTGTAAATATTCCTGTATATAGTGTATATATCTGCTTGTACATTGTGCTGAGCTGTAAATAGAGCTTCAGTCCTTAACTTCCAGCCGGCTGAGTTCTAGTCTGGGTCATTTTACAAAGTTTGAGGGGGCGGGGAACTCCCAAACCGTCACACTCAGGATTGTCTGTCTCTGCACAGTTTATGGTCCAGCCTTACCTCAGATAATTGAGTTTTTGGGCATCATTTTACCAACAGGACAAGTTAAAAATACTGGAAATTCTAATAGAGTTACAGTATATAAGAAAGAATTTATAGGTAAGTAGTAAAAGAATAAATTCTTTATTTCTTTACAACCTTTGGGGGCATGAGCCAAAACACAGAATATAGTATCATTGAGGAATGTAAATAATTTATCAGTAAAAATAGAAGGTTTACTTACTTATTTTTTAAAAATTGAAAATCTGAAGGAAAAGTTCCTAACTAGTACATATTTCCTGTGAAATAATCTACCAATATGTAGGGCATGATGACCACTACTTGAGTTACTGAAAGGATTAGATTCTAAACCTGCAGAAAGGAAAATACATTTAGTGGGGATGAACTAGTAATATAAATAGAAGAGATACAGATATTTAATGTAGGCACTTATGATACTTAAGCTTAAGGGAATAGTGTGTCACTTAGTCTATCCACTGTTCAGGACCACCCAGACAGTAGATGAGGTAGCAATGGCTAACGTAGGAACCTACAATGGGTATTTTTGTGTAATCTGGGCAGCATCAATACTTCAATAGTATCTGAAATTTCTGTTTCAATAGAAGTTGAATTAATCATGACATAGAGACTATACACTGGATCAATCAAATATAATATCAAGCAATGAATTAAAATGGCAAAGAATGGACATCTTTAGGAAGAAGACCTTGCACAAATCTTAAGTTAATTAAGGGATCCTACTTTAAGACTTTTTTTGTCTTTTTATGTCTTTCTTATTTTACCCAGGATAAGGTAACAGTTTGGGGCTTGTTCTGTGTTCTACAGCACTATTTAGGATCTCCAATTCCACAGAAATAAATGAAGTTTGATCTTCTAACTACAAATTTAGCTTTTGGTCTTCATCTTTTTCCAGTGCCCTACACTGTGAAGAGTCCAGTAGTTTACTTATCAGGAGAGAATCAGAAAGTCGTAGGAAGAAATAGGACTAAGAAGGATGTCAGATGGTCAAGGAGTCCACCTTACTGCCCCAGGGTGAAATTAACTCAACCTAGACCAAATACCTATTTGTCTAATCCAACAAAAGAGATTGCCTGGGGAGGCCATGCAATCTCTGCTAGTCAATCATAAATAGAGACAGTGCAGATCAAAACCTCTTACTCTGCCTTCAAGCAACCATACAAACGTGGTGCACTCAAGGAAGGACAAGCTAAATCCCGGAAGGTCCTTAATGATACAGTCTAAAGGATGAGATGTCAGTTAAACTCTCTTTGATGGGAACAGATCCACCTGACATGGCACAGAAGACACTGCAGTGATTCAGAAATGTGTATTTCTACCATAAACTCTTAAAAGACATTTCTTTGCATAACAAAGAAACAAAGCCAAGCAAGAAGAATGTTATTTTCTATTGCTCGCTTTTAAAGTAGTTGATCCATCTGAGAGAGAGTTAATGGAACATGTGCTGCTTTGGGAGTGGTTCCTTCTATAATTTGTCTTTGTATGTGTGCATGAAGGATCAGTGTCACCTTCTAATTGGACTTTGCAGAAATCAGAACACATCTGTGTTACCACCAGCTAAACTGTTTTGCTGTCTTTTGTTTATTGCTGTTTCTAGTTATTGGTTCATTTTGCCCTTTGCTACATTTCATACCCATTGTCCTTGCTTTCCAAATAGAACTAACAGGATTGGCAATCTGACTTTCTGTTCAGAACTGTACTTCTTGGGATGTTTTAGGTAGGTGTTTTACTAAAAGGCTTTTGCACAGAGGAAAAAAAGAAAAAAAATATGGGAAGTGTAGGATCTGAACATGCAAAAGAAAGAGAACTCATAAGAAATGAAGTCTCTTTTATCTGAAACATTACTTCTATAAGCAGTAGATATACAGGACACACTACACACAAGGAGTTAGATTCATCAGCAAACAGAGTTTTGTGATTTTTTTTCCTTTAAGTTCTAAATACAGCTATCTGTATCACTGTTTCCCACTGAAAAAAAAAAAAAAACCCACTAGAGATGAAAGAGTAAACAAAAGTTTCTTAATCTTGCTAAGCTTTAGTGCAAATATGTGGTTTAAGCTGTATTCCAGAAGTGCTGCTCAAAGCACTTAGATGAATATCTTAGCAATCCTTGATAAACTCTTGCTTTAGAAGCCAGCTAAACAATGACATCCTGCTTTTTTTTGGCTGGAGGGTCATAGACTATCCTGGAGTCTTTCCACGTCTGTACTGCCTGACTTTCCTATAAAGCATCCAAAATGTGTCCAGTGTATGGCTAATAGGTATAAATTTGGGGCTAGTTGCTGTTGGTTGAGTTTTGTTGTTTTGTTTTGTTTTTTCTTTTGGGGTTTTGTTTGCTTATTTGTTTGGGTTTTGTTTTTAGGGGGGGGGGTGGGGTGTTTGTTGCTTTGGGTTTTTTGGTGGTGGTGGTTTTGGGGTTTGGGTTTTGGTTTGTTTGTTTTCCCTTGGGGGTTTTGTTGGTGTTTGTTGGTTTTTGGTTGGTTTGTTTTTCTTTTCTAGTTGCACACTAGTCCCAACATGCACATGTTCATATCACAAGATTAGTTATTCTAGTGCTCTCAGAAAAGAGGATTGCCAGTGGAGTTTGTCTTGTTTCCATGGGTGAAGAAAAGACTGTGTCCAGAAAAAGAATGATGGCTTCAATAGAACATTTTCCTTGCTGAAACCTAACTTGGTAATCAAGTCATTCTTTTGCCCAGAGCTTGAGCATAGAGCTGCTTGAGAGAGTCCAGCACAGAGTCACAAAGATGGTGAAGGGAATGGAACATCTCTCTTGCAAGGAGACACTGAGGGAGCTGGGGCTCTTTAGCTTGGAGAAGAGGAAACTGAGATGTGACCTCATCAATGTTTATAAATATGTAAAGGGTGAGTGCCAGGAAGATGGAGCCAGGCTTTTCTTAGTGGTGCCCAGTGACAGGAGAAGGAGCAATGGATAGAAGTTGAGGCATAGGAATTTCCATGAAAACATAAGGAAAAATTTTTTCACTGTGAGGGTTACAGAACACTAGAATAGACTTTTGGTTAAGTTAAATGTCTGGTTTAGCAAGATTTTTGCCATCAGAAGGGTCAAAAATAGCAGTTACCATGAAAAATAAGTTATGACATCTGTTTTTGTTGAGATTCTTGTTTTATTATAATGCAGAGGTGCCTGCAACTATAGTTGATCACTAAAGCTGAGGGCTTTCACTTTCTTTTACTTTTGCAACCCAGCAAAAATAATAGAGCTTTATTTTTCTCATGTCATTTGACAGAATTTGACAGAATGAGCATTAGTTATATAGTGGTTTAGTGCTTTAAACCAATTTGACAAAATGGTTTGGCAGTTTCTGCCCACCCTATTACTCCCAACTATTCTCTGCAGAAATTCTTTAATAGTCGAGATTGTACAGTGACCAAAAGTTGCAGTCTATTTATAGATGCAAGTGGAAGGGATGATAACCTTAACAATGCCTTTACAGTAGAGGGAAGTTCTGTTCATTCTCATATGCAGACACATTTTGGCTTGCAGGCAGCCCTAGGTACATTGATCTTTTCATGTGCACACACACAGACGTCCAGTGACAATGACAACAGTGAACTGAGATAAGATTTCAGAGTTTTTCTTTCCATTTGTAGAAGGAACAGGCAGGTCATCTAATTGTGATCCTACAGGTATTAAAAAGGCATTACAAGAATTTTTATAATTTCTAAAATACTTCATTTATTATTCTCAGGAAATACAGCTTCAGAACCTGAGAAGCTTTTTATTGCAGACAAATATATTAAATGTTTTTGGTACTTTGTTGAGTCTTTTCATTGTAGTTTCAGCATTTGTAACCAACTTGCATGCTAATTATATTTTAAAATTCAGAAGCTTTAACCCTGGAGCAATTCAATTTACATGTGTGATGGTTTGNTCCTTTCACAGCCTATAATCTAATTTTTCTCTAGTAAAATATTCCAATTAGCCTCAAACCAGCACAACATGCATTTCATTTAACATGAGACAGATTTAACCTCCAGTGGACCAGCACCACAAAGGAAGATAGAGATCCGACTCGTCACATGCTGTCTAGTGGAACTGTGCCATAGAGATCATCCTTGCTTCACCCTGGGCATGCTGAGAAGGCAGGGAATTGGCAGATGCTTTCTGGTGTGCAGCACTACTGCCCATGCATGTCATGTACTGTCAAGAACAGCGTCACTTTGGTTTATCCCACTCCTGGCTCACCATAAAGGAATTGGGAGGGTACACAATTCTCAGTACACATCTAAAGCTTACAACAGCAAGTGGTAGTTACTTTATGCTATTGCAATAAAGCAAACTGAAGAGCTGGCACAGTAAGGTTGTGTCCTCGTGGTCACTATCCTGTCTGTTATTAAGCAGAATTAATTCTCTAACTTGTATCATAGAATCATAGAATGGTAAGGTTGGAAGGGACCTCAAGGATCATCTAGTTCCAACCCCCTGCCACAGGCAGGGACACCTCCCACTAGTACAGGTCACGTTTTATTTTGCCTTGCCACAGTAAAACACTAACGGTGCTTGTGGGTCTCAGCTTGTATGTCCACATAGTTTCTGATATTATATCAGCATGCTCTGGTCAGGATTTATTCCACTGAAACATAGCCATTTACTTGAGGTCATTAAGTAAAGAATGTAACAATCTGAAACTCTTCCTGCTTAGTGAAAGAGGATTGATACCTCCAGCAGGAAGTTTGTTCCACCTGTTTTAAGTAGTTATTTTAGGATGGGATTACATACTTAACAAAAGTATATATCCTTCTCTATTAGCTGTGCAGGAGCCTGTGAACCTAGCTTAGATGGGAAGTCTATGTTCATGGAATGCTAAATTTTGATAAAAATTAATCCAAATTATTTTCAGACAAGTTTCTACAGGTAAGCTCAGACAGGTGCCTGTCTTCACTATTGCAATGATGTCTGTCCATGCCTATAAAAGGAGTCAGTGTCTTTCAAGTTGGAAAGCAAAACTCATGTACAGAAGGCAGTTCAGATCTTAACTGTTATCAATTTGGTCTTTGGAAATGCTGACCTCTTAACTGCTTCTGGAGAGACCAAATTAAGCTTATTGTCTTAGTTTGGGCACCTGTGTTAAGTCCTTCAAATTAAAAAAGCATCAATACAAAGCACAGTGCTAAATCAAGGACCTCTGTCCTGTGCAGCAGTGTGTGCCATATGCCCATCAGATATCACCTTTCTTCTCAGTCATACCGTTCTGCTACTTTATCAGTGCTGCTGAGCTGAAATCCTGCTGCTAAGAGGGAAAATATCAGCTGAGCCAATATAAAATATGTGATTTGTCAGCCAATATAAGCCAACATATGAGCCAATATAAGATATGTGATTTTGGAGTTTGCTCTTGGGGAATGTGTGTGTGTGCAGCTCTCTGATTTTTTTGGTAGATATACTTTAGAGATGTATATTTAAATATGTGTATATCCTGCATTTACATACACACATACAAAATAATGAGGAAATAAATGCAGTAAGGGAAAGCCTCAAAAAGTTTCCCAAGAAGACAGTGCAAAAAAGAACAACCAGCCAATGAGTTCATGAATCTGAAATGATTTCTCAATAAACTTTTTTTCATTATGTGCTGTTTCACAAAAAAATAAAGCAAGCTGTGTGCTGCAGAGCTCATTTTGTCCACAACTTTGAGGACCTTCCAGCTGCCTGTACACCCATGCAGGATAAAAGGTAACCTGTAGAGGTACCAGAGGTACAGGATGAAGTATTTCTTTATCCTTAAGTCAATATCTGTGTAGAAAGTTGCCGTTCTCGTTGGCTGAGTGGTGGAGAAGGAAGAGAACAGAAGTGTGTTATGACCTGCTCAAGTTCCTCTCTGGATCTGCAACTGCCAAAGAAAGGAGAATCACCAGCTAAAGCAACTAACACCTGTTGCCTCAGGCAGCCTTTGCCTCCCTGGTCAAGGCTCTCCCAGCCTCACTCTAAGGGTGGCTATTCCATGCCTCTCTGATTGCCAGGAAGCACTCATTCTGGACCTGCCATGCTGGCCATCACCACCGGCATTCTGCTCTCCATCACAGGGCTGCTGCAGTACTAGAGTACTTGCTCAGCCCCGGGGTGTACAGTGAAAAAGGGCACAGAGCTTGCTTTGTCCATTGCACTGAGGAGCTTCCAGCTCCCTGTAAGAACGTTATGGCATAGAGGTTGATGCTGTCTTATCTGTTCTGTAGACTGTTGGCAACTCTTCAGCTCAGTGGCAGAGGAGGGAGAGCACAGGATTGTGCCATGATACTGTGTGCAGTTCTGGAGCCCCCAGCATGGGAAGGACATGGAACTGTTGGAGCAAGTCCAGAGAAGGCCACAAAGATGCTCAGAGGGCTGCAGCAGCTCTGCTGTGAGGACAGGCTGAGAGAGTNTTCTATGATTCTGCGATTCTATGATCTTGCCACTTCCCTGTCCAGATGCCCAACTGTGGTACAGAACAGCCACCCTCCAACAGCCACCATGACCAGCCCTTACCCCCATGCTCTCCCTGCTCCTTGCCCTTGTTCACCTGGCTGCTCATTTTCCAGCTGGGCTGGTAGCCTTTTTTATGCCCGTTCTGGGCTGGCGATGTCACCAGCTGCCACTGCCAATGTGCTGTGATACTACCATGACATCTGTATATTGTGTACTGCTCTTTGGGTTAAAAAAAAAGGGCTGGATGACTGGGCCTAAAGAGTGATGCTGAATGGATTTAAATTTAGGTGTAAGTCAGTCATAAATGGTGTTCCTGAGGGTCCAATATTTGGGCCAGTTCTATTTAATATCTTTATCAGTGATCTGGATAAGGGGATTGAATACACCCTCAGTAAGTCTGCAGATGACAGCGAGTTGGGCAGAAGTTTTTATCTGCTTGAGAGTAGGGAGTATTCACAGAGTCATCTGGACAGGCTGTAGTGATGGACTGAGGCTAAGGTATGAGGTTTAACATGGGCAAGTGCCAGATCCTGCATCTGAGTCACAACAACCCCATGCAACACTACAAGCTTGATGAAGAGTAACTGAAAAGCTACTCAGAAGAAAAGGGCCTGTGGGTGTTGATGGACAGCCTGCTGAATGAGTCAGCAATATGGTCAAGTGGTCAAGAAAGTAAATAGCATCCTGGCCTGTATCAGGAATAGCACAGCCAGCAGGATTGGAGAAGTGATTGTGCCCCTGTACTCAGCAGTGGTGATGCCACACCTACAATACTGAGTTCAGCTTTAGGCCCTTCACTACAACAAGGACACTGAGGTCCTGAAAAATGTACAAAGAAGGACAGCACAGCTGGTGAAAGGTCCAGAGCACAAACTTTTTGAGAAATGGCTGAGGGAGCTGTGGTTGTTTAATCTGGAGTAAAGGAGACTGGTGGGAGACCTTATTGCTCTCTGTAACTACCTGAAAAGAGGTTGTAGTGGAATGAGTGTTGATCTTTTTTGCCCAAGTAACAAGCAATAGGACAAGAGGAAATGGCCAGAAGTTGTACCAAGGGTTTGAATATTAGGGAAACTTTCTAAACTGAAAGGTTTGTCAAGAGCTGTAATAGTCTGCCCAGGGGACTGATTGAGTCACCATTCCTGAAGGTATTTGAAAGATGTGTAGATGTGCCACCTAGGGACAAATTTATCAATAGAGTTGTCAGTGCTGGGCTAACAGTTGGCCTCAATGATCTTAAAGGTCTTTTCCAGCCTAAGTACTTCTATTATGTGCAGATTTTTCTACAAGCATGCATGAGGCAAGTGAGGAACCAGGGGCAGATCCTATCTAGGGAGTCCAGTCTGAATCAATAGGAGAAAGGATGCAAGACAAGTTTCAACATGTGTGTGATGTGTCCATCCAACAGACAGGATATATGTAGGATAGGTGCAAGTTTCATCCATGAAAGAAGACTAGAGACAGACACACCTACACCATGGCTCAGGCAAGGCCTGAGCTTCAGTGGAGCTCCTGGGATGACAGGCAGACAGTGCAGTGATGAAGGTCCCAAGTGAAGCTGGACAGGGCATGTAAGACCAGGTGATGCCCTCAGGTCCCTGACACAATTTCGTAGATAACTTTTCTGAAGATTGCCTGAAGAAGCATTGAACTTGCACTGTCTGACATAAGACAGGATGGCAATGGACAGGGGAATTTGTCTTCTTAGAGATCATGGCCTGAGCCAGGCTTGCTCTACAAGTTATTTGCTGTCTGCCAAGTATCCTTGTGACACCAGAGCCATGAAAAGACTGTGTCTCTTTTGCACTTAGCTGAAAAGAAGCAGTCATGTGACTAGAGAGCAATGAGAACTGAGAGCAAGTATTGCCTGCAGGTGATAGAATAAAATCACAGTGTGGAAGAGCAAAGATTTCCATCCTGTCGGGACAAGGGAGGAAATGGAGAGCAAATGTGGATATTGTCAGAAGGGTCTCTAGCAAAGGGAACCTGGAAGTGATTCAGGATTTCTGAGCCTCCTCTACTAGCAAAATGTGTCTCTCCTCCATCCCTCTTGACTTATGCAAACTTTGACGTGTGCTATTATTAAGTCAAAAGGATCCAAACTGCTGAACTCTGATGATGAACTGTATGGGCCACTATAGTGCTACATAATGGACATGTTGAAGGAGGTCAGTTTCCTTTTTAAAAAACACAAGATTTTCCATTAACATTCCCTCTCTCCTCCCTTTACTCCTTCTCCTGTTAGATTAATAGGCAAATAAATCTGCAAAGTCAAACATTCACAAATTCCAAGATGAAGGCTACTTTAGCAAGAGAGGAAAAGAAACCTCTCTTGATCTTGCCACCAGCTACATACTCAAAGGCTACCTGCCTTTGAGTACTTACACCCCTAACCAGGGGGAAACAGCTACGGCCAGCCCCTATGTGGTCCTTATGGAACGATGCCCTTGCTCCAACAGAACATCTACATACATGCCAAACATAGATTCATCCAAGATAACAAGGAGAACTAAATGAAACCTTTACAGTGATGTCTACATTTCAGCTCTTTTTCTTATTTCCCTCCATTTTCCCTCAAAATTATCCTCGGATGAATCCAATCACTCCAACAGGCTACTGCCATGCTTTTAAATACTGAAGCAAGACTATCAAAAAGCATGGAATGAAGATTAGATGCAGCTACTTCACAGAAACATGCTCCATGTGTGCCTCTAAGTCTATTTGGTATCCTACCCAGGTGTCTAGTCTTCTTCATGACACTTACTGTAAACCTGAACTGAAAGTGCAATGCCAGTAATAGAATGAATAAAGTAGCCCTGCAGTCCTGCAGAAAGACTTTAGAGAACAAAGATTTTCTTTTGATTTATGTGGTGTAAGTGTTTAACACTACATTATTGCCTTTATTCCCTGTCTCTTAAATGCTCAGTCATTAACTGGAAAGGTCTTTTGGCTTGACTGCACAAGGAGAGCTCTGAAAAAGCCTGTCCATGGTTACATTATTTATATGTCATGAACATATGTATTCTAAGCACAACTTTTTATCTCTTACTGATAATTTTACCCTTTCCATTGCAGAAAAAAAGCCACCCTCCTAAGATTAGTGTTTCTTTTATTCTAGGTATTATTACATATAATTCAGAGCCTTCTTATTGTTCCTAAGTACACTGACAAATTCTTTATGTTCACCAATTTTTGCTTCTCTTGGTACATCCACACACTGACTAGATTCTAATACATGTTTGTACCTGTCAACTTTCTTTTTATTCCTCTCATTTTTATATTCACATTTCTCTTGTTCATTGTGGCTTTATTGTTTTTGCAGCTGAAAATAAACCAAGCAATGCTCACTTTCACAGGCTGGCTGTTAGCTCAGTGCCCTGTTATCTGTTGTGAAGAGCACTAAGCATCTGCCCTTCTCAGGTCTAGGACTTTGTGATTAGGGGACTCTCTGTACAATTTGAAAATTCCAAGGGTAGTTTAATATTAGCAGTAAAAGGACCTTCAAATATTTCCTTTCAGCTTGAAGGCCCTCATGATGCCATGACAGCTAGGTGCCTAAACCCCATGTCAAAATAAACAAACAAAAATCAGAACAACAAAAAATAAGGTAGGTCATTCTCCCATCTTCCTTGCATGCACCTGGTAGGACTACAGAAATCTCTGTGTTTGCTGAAACTGAGTTGGGGTTGCTTGGTCCTTGGCATTTCTACTATTTTACATTATTTAGAGAGTTATTATTTTTATATAATTTTAAATTATTAGTTGTTGTTGTTTGTAATAGCTTTTCCAGTATGAGAAAATCTAAAAGCAAAAAGAAAGTTACATTCCACATCTTGAATAGATTCTGTCATCTCTGTTATCAAAGTGATGTATGTGATGGCAGTTGTCTATCCCACTCCTTCCTCAGTGAAGAGCTGCAAGCATGCTCAGTCATCTTTCTGCTTATACATTTTTAAGAGAGCAATGAGATTTTCTGTGTAGGTACAGCACTTTGAAATGTGAACATGATTACAGAATCACAGAACCTTAGAGGTTGGAAGGGACCTCCAGAGATCATCAAGTCCAACCTCCCTGCCAAGGCAGGATCCCCTAGGGTAGTACACACAGGAATGCATCCAGGAGGGTTTTGAAAATCTCCAGAGAAGGAGACTCCACAATCTCTCTGGGCAACCTGTTCCAGTGCTCTGTCACCCTCAGTGTAAAGAAATTGCTCCTCATGTTGAGGTGAAACCTTCTACGTTCTAATTTGTAGCTGCTGCTCCTTGATTAGTTTCAAGGCATTTGTTTGCTTAGGGCAAGAATAGTTAGGCCCATATTTAAGATCTGAATGCCAGCTCATGCCATATGTATATTTTCACGTTACACTGCCACTGAACTTTGAGGAAGAATAAAGGTGCTATTTGGGAAAGCAAAAGTGAGTCAGCTGCCCAAATGCTCTTAGCTAAAAAGAGAATCTGATGATTTTTTGGTGGGTTTTTTGTTTGTTTGTTGTTTGGGTTTTTTAGTTTGTTTGTTTTGTTTGGTTTGTTTTTTTTTGTCATACACTATTTTGAGAACTACAGGTTAAGGTAAATGAGAAGATAAAGCGAAGGGATGTGACAATGCTGACAGGAATACTGGTTCTGACAAGATGTGTCCCTAAGGTCTGTCATTATTGTTTTCATTCTCTATGAAATTTGGTAGCATAAGGTATGATTTATCATTTTCAAAAGAAATTGCTTCAACTGGGAAACAAAAACATTCTAATGTTTGCTGGTATGCTAACATGACCTTTGTTCACAGCATCACAGAATTATCCAGGCTGAAAATGACCTCCAAGATCCTCAAGTCCAAGTCATTTTGCCCACTCCACCAAGTCTGTCACTATCATAGAATCATAGAATGGTAAGGTTGGAAGGGACCTCAAGGATCATCTAGTTCCAAACCCCTGACATAGGCAGGGCCCCCTCCCACTAGTACAGGGCACTCAAGGTCTCATCCAACCTGGCCTTGAACACCTCCAGGTAGGGAGCAGCCACAACCTCCCTGGGCAACCTGTGCCAGTGCCTCACCACCCTCACTGGAAAGAACTTCCTCCTAACATCCAGTCTAAATCTCCCCTCTGCCAGTTTAAAGCCACTGCCCCTCGTCCTGTCATTGCAAGACCTTGTAAATAGTCCCTCCCCAGCCTTCCTGTAGGCCCCCTTCAGATATTGGAAGGCTACTACAAGGTCTTCTCAAAGCCTTCTCTTCTCCAGGCAGAAGAGAGAAGGCTGAACAGACTATGCTATGTCCCTGAGAACCAGATCCATATGGCTTTTTAAAGTGTCCAGGAATGGTGACATTGAAGTGATGGAAATGTTAAGAACTTTCAAACCAATGCTTATGAAAAGCTTAATCTAAGAGGATGCAAGGAAGGAAGGAATTCAGAAGGAACAAATTCAGAAGGAAGGAATTCAGAAGGAAGAAAGAAAGAAATTCAGGAGGAGGGAATTTGGAAGGAATTCAGAAGGAAGAAAGGTATTCAGAAGGCATTTGGAAGACATTTGGAAATCATTTTGAAGGAAGGTATTCAGAAGAAAGGCAGGAAGTGGAAATAAAGGGGAAAATGAATAGGAAGAACTATAAGGAAATATCTTGCATTTATAAGCACTAGAATCTATGGATGAAAAGAGGTGTGTATGAGTTGCTTATGGAAGTGAGTAATCCCCTGAATCCTATGTCTTACCATGTCTTTCAAGGCATTTGATTATCGCACAGAAAAATCACACAGTTTTTTCTTGTTTGTTTTCCAGCGGTTCTTTTACAAATTTTAGAGAGATCACAAAAGGAGGAGTAGCTTTCTAAAGAAAGAGCTACCACATGATGCCAGAAACCATGTGGGTTCCCTGAAATACGAATAAATTGAATAATACATTTTAAATAATCTCTGTGCTGTATTCAGAGGGGAAAAAATCCAAATCCTGACTGATGCTAATTATTAATTTTCCATGCTTTCCATCTGTGATATTGCTGAGACAGAATAAACTAGAGCAGTACTTTGAAGATGTTAAAACACTCAATTTTTAACCCTCAGCAATGTGGCTATCTCAAACAATGCCTTTGATATGCTCCAACCTTTGAGAAAACTTCTTTAATATAAGTTCAAGCACAAAACTGTAGGCAGATTGATGCTCACACTTAATTTTGCAAGCATCCAGAAAGCCTGATAATGGAAATGCAACATCTTCAATAAAAGGAAGGCCATGTGTCCTATAGCATATAGCCTGTGTTTCATTCTCAAATTAAAATATTCAGCTGTGTTTAAACCTGTCTGGGATATAACCATGCAGAAAATAAAATTTCATAGGAGGCGTTCTGCTTTTTCTACCCTCCCTTCCCTGCATCCTGCATCTCTCCTATTCACTTGTATGGATAAACTTAGATTTGTCCATAATGAATCTGTTTCAGATCTTGGTTTCCAGAATGTAATTGATGAAGAATTTCTCATGGGCCCTTTTTAAGTCAAACATGACAGAATGTGTTTGATTCCTGGGCACAGTACTGACCTACATGAGTGCATCTGTCACAGAATAAATATCCTGATTCCATCTCTGTCTGGTCCTTCAGTGTGAGTGAACATTAAAAGGGTCATTGCCTGTACAGTTTTCCCCAGTAATAAATCTTATTTGAGTGTTCAAACTGATATATCATTTTTAGAGAAGACTTAGAGGAGACCTGATCAATGTGTACAAATATCTGAGGGATGGGTGTCAAGTGGATGGGGACAATATCTTTCCAGTGGTCCACAGCAATAAAACAAGGAGCAATGGCTGCAAACTGAAACACAGAAGGTTTCACCTCAACGTGAGGAGCAACTTCTTTACAGTGAGAGTGACAGAGCACTGGAACAGGCTCCCCAGAGAGGTTGTGGAGTCTCCTTCTCTGAAGACTTTCAAAACCTGCCTGGAAGCATTCCTGTGAGAACTACCCTAGGGAATCCTGCCCTGGCAGGGAGGTTGGACTTGGTGATCTCCGGAGGTCATTTCCAACCTCTAAGGTTCTGTGATTCCATAAGGGATTCTGCCTTCCTACACCCCTCAGAATGCCCAGGCACATAATGAAATTAGGAGAAGAAAGCAGTGTGGCTACTCCACAAACTATCAGCAACATCAGCTGGCCGGGTAGTGGCCTGCTCAGGCAGGCTATAGGTTTTAGCAGACACTCAACAGTTATGAAGAGGAGCAGCTACTTCTGATTCTCATAGATGACAGAGCCTCCACATTAACTTAAGGTCTAATCCAAACTCTGCTTCACTAAAGTCCTATGAATTCATCCTCCACACTGCCAGGTTAAATAGAAACAAAGATGGCTTGGAGAAGTTTGTTTAGTCTAGAAATAAAAATATATAGGGAGATGGGATAACCATTTGCAAACACATAATAGGATATCACAAAACCAGAAAGCAGTAAATCATTCTTCCTATTCAATGGGAAGATAACAGTTAATGGGCCTATACTGCAGCTGTGAAGATACAGATATGAGGGGGAAAAGTCTAACTGGAATCACAGAAAAAGATTGTTAAAAGAAAATAGAGTATCATGGTTTTAAAGATATGGTAGATAAATATATGTCAGAAGTATCACAGACGTTTCTTGGGTCTGAGGTTGGAACTGCAACACCTTTCAGTATCTCTTTCAGCTCAGCTGTGTACAATTTCACGTACGGTTAAAAGGTAGCCAGAAATATGCTGAAAACGAAGCCCTATTCTGAAATTTCATAGATGTATCATGCAAAGACAATGAAACATTTTCAAAGACAGTGAAACATTTTCTTCCTTAACACATGGTACATACAGTGCTTACACAGGACTGAACTCATTCTTTCTCATGTTCATTTCTTAAGCAATGCTACTATGAATTGAAGACTAGAAAGTAAACTTTAGGGCCAAGTTCTCTGCCTGTACAAACTGGTCTGTCTCCAGTTACACTTTGTGGACTCACGATGAGTTTTATTTACCATGCTAGGGTCTGGCTGTTTGACTTAGAGTCTCCCCTTGACTTCCCTAGCCTTTGAATCTAGTCCTTGAGCGAGTCTGACTCTCTGCTCAGAGGATACAGGATCCGCACAAACAAGCCGAAGTGCTTCGAGATGGCTTGAACTGTGGGGGCATTCATGGCTGTGTCTAATTAAGCAGATACAGGGAGCCAGAAAAAAAAGGGCAAGAGCAGTTAAATCCAGGAAGAGGTCAACCCCATTGGTAATTAACAGGATAATGGATCAAAGAACTCCACTTAGCACAGGAAATATTGAGCACCTCATCTTTATAGCTGAATCTGATAAAAGTTGGGTTATACATTTTCTACTAAATGAACCGGAGGCAGCTACAAACAGGAGGCTATTGTTTAACCTCTGGGAATTTCAGTTGGGTTATTGCATGCTTGATGTGCTACAGAAGAGCAGTCCTTATGCCACATACTGATGTAGATTTAATGATCTCTTATCTTCACATCCACAGTGGCTACTCCAAAAACAAAGAAAAATGAAAGCCTTTCAAATGGCTTTGCCTCTAAAATCCTGCCTCTGTATTTTTGTTTGTTTAGTGAGTTTTTTGTGTTTTCTTTCCTTTTCTCCTCACCTTACAAGTAACTATATATTATGATTTATTTTAACAAGTTTCTAGTTCTAAAGGAGTAAGGTATTGTGATACATCCTTCAAAAACTTAATCAGAAAATGCTGCTCAGACAGGAAAGATCAGAAATTAAAATCAAAAGAAGAAAAGTCTTCAGTACCACTGTCAAATTCATCCCTAAAAATTGCCTTTTAGCAAATACTGTACTACTCCTGGCCTGTCCCTACTGACACTGCTATTTTGTGTGTGTTGGAGTCAGCCTGAGCTATGTCGGTCTCATTTATGCCTCAAAGTAATAATAAAAAAAATATATATTAGAACCAAATATCCATCTCTCAAGAAAAAAAAAAATCTGGTTGTTTGCAGATGATTGTTGTTTAATAGATAAAACATTACGTTGACTGGAAATGAAAAAAAGAAAATTTGCTTTTACATTTCTTTCTGGAGACATTGCTGGATGTATGCTTACTAGTGACTGCAGTGTAAACTCTCTGCATTTATTTCAGTTAACAGAATGGGATAGTGCTTTCCCAGGTAAGTAAGAATATCTAAAGTTAGGCCCCTCCTCTGACCTCTGTCTCCATAGATTATATAGAGTAAGGTTTCCTTTTCCCTTTCAGACACAAGCAGCCTTTCATTATTATCTCCAGCATGTGATGGGGATCAGGAGCCATCTGAACTGGATTAGCCACATTGAGAATAGAAGTTGTCTCAATCAGTAAGAGAATCACTGTAGATATTCCCTTCTCTTTGTAGGACATGTACCACCACTGAAAGATGCCTTAGTGAGTTTTTAGTATTCAGCATTTTGGATATTGGAAAAGACAATTTCATTGCCTAATGAAGCTGGCCTTGCCTTAGCAGAATCAGAGCAAAGGTAGAGTGCTGCTCTGACAATACTCAGCGTATTCACAAGCCCTTGTGCTGCCCTGAAGTTCTGATATTTCATCATGAAATAAAGCCCATTAAAATGGAGTGGAGCAGAGTTTCTAGTCAACGACTACAAAAAAGAGAGGAGGGGAAAGAAAGGATCACAAAAAGTCAGTTATTAGCAAAAGCTTCCATGGCAACTAAATGGACTACTACTTTTCTTTTAAGCCTCCTTATAAATGCCGCAAGCACAAAGCATCTAGGCCTCCCTACAGCTCATTGGTGCCAAGTGGATTAGGCTGGCAGAGACTGTGCTAGTTTAATCCCCTTTAACACCTTGCATCTTAAGTCTGATGCACAATCAGACCCTTTCGCTCCAGCTCCACACTGAGCTCATCAGCAATACTGGCTTATCACTTCCATCATCAACAGGAAACTACTTTTCTCTGTGCTCCAGGCCTTCATTCCATTTTAAAAAGCTGAATTAAAATACAAACTTTCATTGGAACTTTCCTAGTCATAACAACTCAGCTGCAAGTTGCCTAGCGAAGATAATAGCATTTATGGACGTTGCTCCTGAAAAGTGCAAAGGAAAATTTGGCAATAAAAGGCCATTTCCTGGCAAGTCCTTCAAGAGTACTTTTTTCACACAGCAGTGAGATGGTATTCATTCATATCTAAAGTGTATCTGTTGTGGTAGGCCTAAATAGGCCTGAACATGTACTGGCTTGCCCAGACATGTTTTTCTGCTCTCCCTACTTCTATTTTGGGGAGAAGCAACCGCAGGAAAGAGGACAAAGAACCTGGAGCCTCTGAGTCTAAGGACTGTGGCCTTCCCAGACTTGTTTGTTTCTGTTTACATCCTGTGGTAAACAAGGTACACACACTTGACTTGTGCCTGCCTCATGCAAAGCCTGTTTTCCCAAATTTGAGTAAAGCAAGCCTATGGCTTCACCTAATAGTCAGGCTTGGCTAACTGCCATTCTGATTGGCTATTAGTCTCGAGGTGTATTGATAAAAAGAGATGAGCAGGTATCACAATGTGCTCTGCCATTGTATTCATGCATGCTTGCTTGCCGGCTGCTGCCTGCAGCCATTGCTCTGTGCTTCTGGCAGTGTTCTGCCTCACTGCCTTATTGCATCCTGAACTGCCTGGAAACTGAGGGCTTTGAGTTTACCAGGAACAGGCTCTAAATGCCTCCACATGATTGACCTGCATAGCCAGCGTGACATTGTGCCGAGGCTGCACATCGCAAGACATCCTGTCTGCACCTGAAAGTCTCCTGCCAAGACAGGAAGTCCTGGAGGTACATAGATCATCCAGAGGAGCCAGGATACGGTCAGAGATTGTCTGGCTCCTTTCCCTAGCACCCTCTAAAGTCTCTGAAGAATCGGAAGCCTCAGTGGCTGACAAGAGACCGACAGAATTCCCTGAAAGCATTTGGGTGCTGTCTGATGCTGTAGCTAGCTCCGTGAGTTGGGAGATAATTTTTGTGAGTAAATACTTAAAGCCTCTTGTAATTCACCAATTGCCTTCTGCCATAAGCAGAAAGGAGCTTCCCAAGTCCATCTAGTGGGCAAGTGGTATATTGACCACAAGAGGTACATTGACCAGAGGAACTTTCTCTTCCACTTCAATTAACATTATATGTTACTGCTAGTTATTTCTAGATCCTGTGTTATTATCTGTATAAAGTTTCCATGACTGTGCAAAGAACCAATTATTATTAAAATTAGTGGTGGGGGTGGTGAGAGTTCTGAATATTGAATATTAATAAATAATGTTAATCTTTGGAAAAATCATCTCTCACATCAATTAATTACCCTCTCTGTAACAGTATCCCACTAGAATACAACTTTGAGCAGTATATCCCAGGTTGTTCTGTACTCAGGGTAGCATGGGTTGTATCATACTCATGCTCTTGGAAATACCAGGAGAGAAGAGCTATTATTCAGGATAGGAAAGATGAAGGGTCCCTAGGCTCACCTGTTCAGCATGGCCTGGCTACACACCATGAAAGCCACTTCCACAGGACCTTTTATTTCTATTACTAGGACAGAAGCAGAATTGCAAATCACAGGAAGAGCAGGAGAAATACAGCTAAATCTGTATGCCATGGCATGTATTGGTGTGTTAGAGAATGACATCCATTGTAAAATGTAGCCTTCATCACTTCTGCTTGTCTTGCACGTTTAGCTAATGATGGTTTTTTATATGAGAACTGATGCTACAAGTGGACAATTCATGTCCATAGATGGCAGCAACTGCAAAATCACTTCCACAGACAAGGCACTAAGAGTCCTTTATTGTAATCTCCTTCTTTAGTATTTCTCTGAGGGAGCTCAGCCTACTGTCACTATCAGTTACAGAGGAGAAGGCATAAAAGTATGAAACAGACAGAAGTGTCCAAGTAAAACCTGGCTGTACAGACTGGGAATGGGATGAATTTGGCCTTATATTTTAAGTTGTCCAATTATTAACATTCGACAAAGTTATCTCTAACAAGATCCATACGAAAGAACCATGGAAAAATTGCAAAAGTTATAAATTACTGAGAATACAAAAAGAATGATGTGAGCATTTAATGAGAAAAGATTGTCTCCTAAACAGATGAACCATTCTTTAAGTAATTTTAAAATATATTTGAATGTCTTCATTCCTTAGCTTGTATTTTTTATTGTCACTGGTGTAATATCACATGCTGCTGTGAAAAGCAATGTCCCATCATGTTATGAAAAGGAAATTTTTTTCTTTCATATTTGTTATATAATTTGATATTATTCATAAAAGGAAATGAGTAAATGTTATCATAATAGAGACTGAGCACCTCTCCAGGATGTGTAAGATTTAGCAAGCTGAAATCTTATTCTGTCCTACAACAGTAGCTTCACCACTCTGACAGAGCATGTTCAGGCACTATGGTTTTAAACGGTGTTGGCATGACAGGCATGTGTGGCAGATGAGTATCAAGAGCAGATCCTGTACTTGCTCTCAAAGTCACTTACTTTTTTAAACAATACTCAAAATTACTTTGAAAGCAAACATAGCACTAATTTATAACATTTACCTGCTGGCTGTGGCTAAAACCCCGGACAATTCTTTAACAGAAATATTACCACATTTATATATTACCATAGAATCTTTGCTATGTTATTTACTGGTGGATTTAACTATAAACTAGAAGTTATTTCTTGCCTTTATTGCTTGTAGATCAGATATTACTTTATCCAAACAGCCTAAAGTGATAGAAATAGGTCAGCATAGCAATGTTGTGATTCAGATGTGCCATTCTATAGTATGCAGCAGAAGAGAAGAAAGCTTCACTACCATAATACAAATAATTACTTTTTTCTGATTCATGTAATAAAGAGTTCAGATAAACGCCACAGACTCACAGAGAGAAAGCAAATTGATAAATTGGTTAAAATACCTATGTTCCAGTAACTGGGCTTCTGGATGCCAAGGGCTGCCAGCTTTGCCTGTGATACCTGCTTCTATGAGCTGTATTTGGCTGGTTGCACAACACTAAGCACAGCTGCTGCTAAAAGCACAGAAGATGAAAATTGGCAGCACATGAGTGGGAAGTAAACGAGACAGGGCTCTCTCAAAGTGAGAAAATCTTAGAAATGCCTTTGCTCTAGGCTGTGAGGTGGAGCAATGTGGCAGCTGTCTTGCTTATCACCCTGACTCACGCCAGAGCACTTTGTATTGCCCTTGCCTTCACTGATAGCAGGGGAATGAGCTATAGTAAACTAGGCTTCATGTGAGCAGACAAATTGACAGCTGCTGGTGGATATTATTTTGGTAACAGAACAGCCCATGATGTTACTAGACTGCTGTCATTAGGACATGGTTTTCTTCTACATGCTTGCAAATACCCAGCTTTCAAAACTTCCACAAATATTTAGGGTTAAGATTCAGTTCCCCTACCTGTAGCATTTAAAAATTCAGTGTCTAGACTAATCTATGCCTACATTTCCTCTGTTTTGTTGGCACCTCTGTTTTGTTCTCAGAAGAAAAAAGGAAAAAAAAAAAGAAAAGAAAAAGTGAGTTAACCTCAAAAAGAACTTCTCTATCTTTATTTACTACAGAGAAAAAGCCAGAAAGACTACCTCTGAATGGGACCAGCCCATGAGCCAAAACACCTGCATTTTGGTATCTATATATCATTGCCACATGTGCCAGGAGGTTAAGCTCCCATCACACTTGACGACAATATAGGTAATACAGTCACTAAAATCTTGGGAACTTGTAAGTAGTGACTGCTCAGCTGAATCACTCTGTGGTCATATCAGAGATCTAGATCTCCTGTGCCTGTAATGGGAGCCAGAACACATTAAGCTCTTGCAGTCACTTACATATGCTATTCTGTAAGGTTATTACCACTGCAGAGGCTTTAAATTGCAGATGGTCAAATTCATATTATATGAACCCATCTCAGACACTTCTGTTGCACTAATTAAAGCATATGAAGAGAAACAGAGTTTCTATCTCCTCATGCATGTTCATTGACTCAAGTGAAACTACTTTGATTCACACAAGTGGTGTGCTGGTTTGAGGCTAATTGGAATATTTTAATGAAAAGAATTACAGGCTGTGAAAAGAAAACAATGATGATGTCTGCTTCACTCATAGGCTTGATGACATGTTTAAGAACAAGGACACAAATATAGATAAGGAAGAGAGTTGCTCTCTCTGGAAGCTGGTGTGTCTTCTCCTCTCTGCTTCTAACCTCACTAATCACTCTGCTTCTAACTCCCCTTGCCGATCCTCCAAACTCACCTTACATGCAAGACAAACCTTGGGGTAAGGCAGAGGGGTGGAAAGAAGGTGGAAGGGTGGTTGGGAGCCCCTCCTGGGGACTCTGGTTTCTGGGAGGGGAATTGTGTTTCNTCTGTAAATATTCATGTATATTGTGTGTGTGTATATATATATATGCTTGTAAATTATGCTAAGCTGTAAATATAACTTCATTCCTTAACTTCCAGCTGGCTGAGTCTAGCCTGGGCGCTTTTTTTTCATAGTATGGGGAGGAGGGTAACTCCCAAAGTATCACGTATAGAATTAATAAAATCTGAAGTTATCCTGCTACTATATGCTTGGGAGTGAGGTATGCTTCATCCTCACAGGATGGTGTCCTTGATTCTCAGAAAAAGAAACAGCAAGGCCAGACAAATTCCCTTAATTTGAAAAAATCTTCCCTAATGGAGTCTTAGTGTCTTCTATAACATCGGCTAAGCAAACATCCAGTGGAGAAGAAATCCTATTAACTTCAAACAACCGTGAATGAGATTCCCGGTTTGTACTCGTGACCTATGGCAAACCAAAGTGTTTGTCACCTCAGCAAACTCAGCTAAGTTTCTAAGAAAGAACTGAAGGAGGATGTCTGTCTGAAGGACAGATTATCTTGCATCAGCTTTGTTTTTTCTGGATGAAAAATTCCTGCCCCACAGGGCCTTTGGTCATAAAACAACCAGAAGGTCATAAAACATGAAATGGATTTCTTTCTGTCTTTACTGAAACATGACCGCTTTGTTAATAAATCTCTCTTTTGAATGGCAATGAAGACATGCTGTGTGGTCTGTAATTAGCATGATCAGGCAGTTCCCAACCTTCCACAAAGCTAAGGATTTATTTGTGGGAGCTTTTTCTATTGATATTTCTGTGCTGAGTTTGAAGGTCAAAATCAGCAGTGTAGGGTATTGGTGTTGCAATAACACCGAGTGTCAGCTCTGTCTTTTGACTCTGAGCCTGTATAGCGTAACTCTGAACACTTTTCTCAGCTCAGAGTGGAAATAAAGTTGTTTCATGGCTTCTTTGCAAATCACACACCTTTCTATTTCATTATGTAATTCCTAAGATGGGCTCTACTATCCTAGGAAATTAAGAAAAGAAGTTATTTTTGCTTAGCTAATTGCTAAGGAATAATTTTCTGTTTCTACAATGATTTAAGGTGTTTGCCACACTTGTATTGTCTTTATCATTGTGTGGATTGCATTAATGTGTTCCAAGAAGTTTAGGGTCTCCCAAACTTCCAAAAGTTTAGGGTCTCTGTCAGGAGACAGAGTATGTGACTCATATGGTGATTTCCCTCTTTCTGATGAGTAGGACAGCATATCTGTGGGACAGAAAACACAGGGCACTTCACTTACATTTCCTGATTTGAGCAGAGATACTGGCAGGCTGCAGTAAATAAAGGTAAAATAGGTCATTTAGAGTTGCTGTGAAGCATGATTTGCCCAAGGTGAAGCACAGATACCTTATTAAGTCCTTTCAATCAGCTTCATTCAGCATTTGTGGTAATCATTAAGGTATATGAGCTGGAGGATACTTTTGGAGACTTAAATGATGTGGTCCTTTGAACACAGGACTAAGGAATGCCTCATAGCTGCCAGCTCCTTTCCTCTTTTCCACACCCACCATGTCAGAAAGGGCTCCTGAGTAAGTCAAGTGACCTGCCATGCAGCTGCAGCCTAAAGGCACCAAGCAATATCAAGGTTATGAACTAATGTCGAACTGCACAAACACAACGGATAGCCCAGACTGTGGGGGAGGTGGAAATGGGAATTAATTGTGAATCCTGAGCTCAGTGTGCATGCATGAATGCTCAGACCTGAATGACTTCCACAACTACATTTCAGAACATGTCAAGTGAGAAAGGAAAGAGCTTTCCTCCCCACTTTTCAATACACCGTAGTGTTTTCCTTATGGTCTGACAGCTCAGTTACAGTTTGCCATTGAAAAGCTTTTCATTGCATTATGGAGTTGGCACCTAAACACAACAATTAGCTTCATTCAGTAAAATACCTACATTCCACAGAATCACAGACAAGTCACAAACAAAACCTATCAGTAGTTTTAATCACATAATTCTTGTATCTGGGCTATGTTTGCAGATAAATCTCTACTGGAAAAAATATTCTCCAGGAAAAGACCAAGTGGAGACAACAAATGAGATGTGTGTTGAAGCAGACTTATTGATTCATTCCTTTGTTGTCAGATTTTTGCACGTTGTTTTTTCCTGAAGGAAAATTTTAGTATATTGGGGGGGGGAAAAAAAAAATTACTTTTCCAGCATCAAAGAAGAGAAAGAAATAAAAATATTCTTGTCTGTAGAAATCCATTCACACTGCTCATCGCAAGTACTGCATCCAGTTATTGTGTCTTCATCACAAGAAGAACATGGAACTATT
>WBNM01005240.1:0-10067 GCA_013399055.1 Ramphastos sulfuratus
CTCTTCTCCAGGCTGAACCCCTCTGGCTCCCTCAGTCTGTCATCCTAGCAAAGCTGCTCCAGTCCCCTGTCGGTCTTGGTGGCCCTCCTATGGACCCACTGCATTAGGCCCTGATAGGTTAGATGGATGTACCAACATGCACTCTCAACGTGTCCCATCACTGTCAGTGTGCTTCCTTCTTCGGCTGAACTTCCAGTGTGCTTAGGATAATCCAAACTTGGTTTCTCTTGCTCCAGGAGTGGAAAACCTCATTAAGCAAAAGGAAAAGAGCAACAGTTAAGAGGATGCAGGTGTAGATATCATTGGGAGAGGAGCTGTCTGGCGAAAAGGGATGTTCTCCATGGAGATCGGCACTCATGCAGAAGACCCCTTAAGCACCTGTCTTTCACCTTTGACAGTGCACATAAATCACAGAATAGTTGCATTGTGGGGTTGGAAGGGACCTCTGGAGGTCATCAAGTTCAATCCCTCTACTAAAGCAAGGTCAGCCAGAGCAGTTGCCCAGATCATAATGTCCAGGTAGGTTTGGAATCTCATCACAGAAGACTCCACAAGGAGTCTTCAGGCTGCTCAGAGAGGTTGTGGAGTCTACTCTGGAGATTCCAAGCCTCTCTGGACAATTGTGATCCTGGGCAAGCTGCTGTGGGTGATGCTGCTGAAGCAGGGGGTGTTGAATTAGGTGATCCTGGGATTCTGTGAAGACAGAGAGATTTCAGAGGGATTTTTTTGCCTTTTCTGGAACTGCCCTTTGTGTGGATGATAGATTTACTATGTTTAACCCTACCCTTTTCTGTGCCCTGCTCTATCCCATGGAAACACAGAAAGTCTCTTTTTCTCTATTCTTTCTCTCCCACAGCCCTAACTTAGTTTGCTTCCCTGTCAGAGCTAAGTACACCATTTCTTTCTCAAAACTGAAACTTAAAGAATTCATCCAACTGCATCTGGCTGTTTCTTGACCAGTCCCCAGATCCTTTTCTCTATCTAGGAGGAACCCTGTGACCATTGCAGATGAGCTAAACTCTTCAGTTTTATTTTTACTTATCTGTGTTTATCCACTGGTGCACAGCAGTGATGACTTGAGAAATGTGTATTGCAGGCTGAGTGGCAAGCTTTGAGTGAACTTTGCCAACAGCCTGCTTTAGATGTTGGAAAACCATTTGCCTGCATCTACATTCAGCTAAAGCATTGCTTTAGAGTGATTTAATGTTCTATTAATAAGACAGTAATTTGCACAAGAACTCCTTTGACCTTTGGATTATTTAGTATTGCTCTAATACTTGAACAAATTGAAGTCAGCTTTTGAGGTTCCTCCATTGTACATCTTCTGCGTAAATCTCGAGCTCACTGTGGTGTTCAAAAGGTTAATGCAGGTTAATTCAGGAGGGTTTAGTCAGAGCAGAACAGTTTTAACCCCTCTCCTTTTTCATATTGCCTTATCTGCAAATGTCCAACCTTCTCAGCTTATCTTTCATTACACAGCCTTGAGCTGCCAGCTTGTCCAGATAATACGCTTGGGCTGGAAGGTCAAAGGATAGGTCTAGGATGTGACTTCTGCAGTAGGGAGATGATTGTCCCCTTGTACTCTGCTCTGGTGAGGCCAAGCCCTGAGTGTTGTGTTCAGTTTTGGGCACCTCAACACAAGAGAGATGTGGAGGTGCTGAAGAGAGTGCAGAGGAGGGCAAGGAAGCTGGGAAGGACCTGAAGAAATCTGATGAGGAGTGACTGAAGGAGCTGGGGCTGGTTAGTGTGAAACAGAGGAGGCTGAGGGGAGACCTCATGGCTGTCTACAGCTACCTGAAAGGACCTTGTGGAGAGGTTGGTGCTGGTCTCTGCATACAGGTAATTAGTGCTATAACAAGAGGGAATGGCCTCAAGCTGCCACTGGGTAGATTTAGACTGGACACGAGGAAGAATTTTTTCCCAGCAAGAGTGGTCAGGTATTGGAATGTGCTGCTCAGGGAGATGGTGGAGTCACCAACCCTGGGTGTGTTTAAAGGTAGTTTGGATGTGGTGCTTGGGGCTATGGTTTAGGGTGAGCCTTGCAGAGTAAGGTTCTGAGTTGGACTTGGTGATCCTGAGGGGCTTTTCTAGCCTGAGATTTTCTGTGATTCCAAGTGCTGTCATGAAGTTTCAGATCTGGGATCATTCTTACAAGACAGACCACAGAATCACACAGAATCATAGAATGCCATGTTGGAAGAGACTCCAAGTATCATCTGGTCCAACCTTTCTAGGTAACAGTAGAGTTGACATGAGCTGGCCCAGCATCCTGCCAAACTGGGGCTTACAGTTTTACAGTGTAGAGGAATCTGCTGTTTCCCTTGGGAGGTGATTCCAGTGTCTCACTGTACTCACAGGGAAACATTCTTTGTCTGGAGTCCAATCAGAATCTCGCTGGGACTAACTTCCTCTCCCAAGCAGCCACCTTGTGCTAACCAACCTCCCTCAAGCCTGGAGCCTCAGGCAATAGATGGCAGTGTTGGACTAAAAACTTTGGCTGCCAAGGAAGAGAATGTGACTCCAGGGTCCAGCTGATGGCACCGTCTCGCTGCTGCAAGATGCAACTCTAACATCCTCAGTGCCATCCCCATCCTGCCAAGACTGGGAGGATGCTCTGGGCTCACTGCTCTCTTCCGTAGCTGAGTGACAGGACAAGCAGGCTCATCGCTTCTCCTCTCTCATTCTAGTCTTGTCTTTGTTGTCCGATGATGAATAACTCCATGTGAGTGCTACCAAAAGGGAAAAGTTCTTTGTCTGTGTTGTGCTATTATTGAACAGCAGACAAATTAAATGAGCTTCCTAATGAGAGCATTTACTCCAATTTGTTGCCCTCTGTTGGGTTTTTGGTTGGGTTTTTTATGTTAGTGGAAAGACTCTGCTGATCAATAGGTTTTACAAGGGACTATGTATTTTAGGAGCAAATTGTCACTTACAATTCCTTGCTGCTCAGCTAGTCCTCCAGCACTGTTTACTTCATTGTTCCCTATTAATCAAAGCAGCAGAGGTGAGGGCAGCTCAGAAAACTTGTGCTGAATGTTGCTGCTCCTTCACTTGTTCTGTGATTCCTTGGTCTTGCCACTCCTCAGAGCCTTCCTGCACTTTCTCAAGTGGATCGATGTCATCATCCTTAGGGTCACAAGAAGAAAGTGCTGATTCTTCATTTCTACCAAGCAGAAATCTCAGGTTTTTAGCTACAACAATGAAAGTCTCTATTTTGCAGTTTTGAGTGGTTCTGTGCTAAGAGGTTAAGAAATTGAAGCTCTCATCCCCCTCAAAGGCAGGTCAGCCTGGTCTAATTTGGCAATGGAAGCAATAAATAGTGAATGTTAAGTGTCTTGTCCAAGGTCACAAAGCAGCTCTGGGAGAGAATAGAGACCAAAACACAGATTTCTTCCCTCTCCAAGTTAGTTCTCAACTTGCTTACACAATCACACAGAACCACAGCATGGTAGGGACCTCTGGAGGTCATCTATTCCAGCCCTGTTATGGAAGGGGTAATTAATTACTCCGAGATGGTATTTTTAAAAATATTAATATATAGTTTATTAATATTAAATATTCAGAACTCGCATCACCCTGACTACCATTTAAAAATAACAGGCTCTTTGCAACATTATGGAAACTATATACAGGTTATAATAGGATCTGGAAATAACTATTAAATACATAGATTAATTGAACTCGATTAAACTGGCAGAGAAGGCTTTGCGGTCAGTATGCCGCTTGCGGCCAATACTCCACTTGCTCACTAGATGGACGCAAGGAGCAACTTTCTGCTTATGGCAGAAGGCAATTAATAATTACAAGAGGTTTTNCAGAAAAACATGCCTGGGCAAGCCAGGACATGTACAAGTCTAATTTGGCCTGTTTAGGCCTACCACGACAAGCCCCCATGCCAGATCAGGTTGACCTAGACCAGGTTGCACAGGACAGAGTCCAGGCAGGTTCTAAATGTCTCTAGAGAGGGAGACTCCACCACCTTTCTGGACAGTCTGCTCCAGTGCTCTACTCACCCGCAAGATAAAGAAGTTCCTATTCATGTTTAGATGGAACTTCCTATGCTCGGGTTAGTGCCCCTTACCTCTTGTCCTGTTGCTGGGCACCACTGAAAAAAGGCTGGCCCCATCCTCCTTTCCCTATATACAGCACCAGAAAAAACTGCACTACAAAACCTGACTTTCAAGTAGAATTAGATCTTAAAAGGTGCAGGCGGAATGCTTTAAATCTAACATCAAATAGGCAGCAGAAATATTTGTAATCAAGTAGACATGATAAAAAAAATAAAAGATACCAAAAATGTGTAAAATACCTGATACAATTCAGATTAAGACCTTCTTGCAGGTAATCAACAAGATGAAAAACATAAAGAAAAAGGCTTAGTTTGAGTGTATTAATGATTGCATATTATTTGCTCAGCTCTAAATGGCAGAGTGAAAAGTAACCATTGTGGCTTGGAATAGAAATCATAGAATTGTAGAATAGTTTGGGTTGGAACCTCCAAAGCTCATCCAGTCCAACCCCCCCTGCGCTCAGCAGGGACATCCTCCACTACAGCAGGTTGCCCACAGCCTTGTCCAGCCTCACCTTGAATATCTGCAGGGATGGGGACCCAATCACCTCCCTTGGCAAGCTGCTGCAGTGTTCCAGCATCCTTCTGGGGCAGAACTTGTTCCTCACATCCAATCTCAATCTGCTCTGCTCTAGTTTGCAGCCATTGTCCTCATCCTGTCCCTGCAGCCTTTGCAAACAGTCCCTCTGCAGCCTTCTTGTAGTCCCCTTCAGGTCCTGGCAGGCTGTTATTAGGTTTGCCTGGAGCCTTCTCTTCTCCAGGCTGAACACCTTCAGCTCCCTCAGCCTGTCCCCATAGCAGAGTTGCTCCAACTCCCTGATCATTTTATTGTCCCTCCTCTGGACCCTCTCCATCAGGTCCATGTCCTTCCTGTGTTGAGGGCTCCATAGTTGGACACACTACTCCAGGTGAGGTCTCAGCAGAGCAGAGTGGAGTGGCAGAATCCCCTCTCTGGATCTGCTGGCCATGTTTCTTTGGATGCAGCCCAGGTTGCCATTGGCCTTCATGTCTGCAAGCTCACACTGTTGGCTCATCTTCAGCTTCTCATGCACCAGCAATCTGAAGACATTTTCTGCAGGACTGCTTTCAATGTCATCCTCCCCCAGCCTGGATTGATAGTGAGAATTGTTCTGACCCAGGTGCAGGACCCTGCACTTGGTTTTCTTGAACCCCATGAGGTTTTCCTTGTCCCACCTCTCCAGCTTGTCCAGATCCTTCTGCATGCCATCCCATCCCTCTAGCTGATCAACAGCATCACTCATCTTGGTGTCATCTGCAGACTCACTGAGGGTGCACTCGAAGGATTACAAATGTTTGGAAAAGGGTGGGGAAAGAGAGGGAGAAGAACATTACAGAGTCAGTTCCTACTTGTAAGGAAAAGCACATCCAAAAAGAATGACCAAAAGGTTGTGTCTGTGTTGGAAAGAAGAAAAAAAAAAAAAAAAGTTTGTTTTTTTTTGACAAGTATATTGGGAAGAAAAGGAGAGAAATGAAAAATGCTCACGAAAGGGATGAAATTAGCAAGACTCTTCTAATGTCTGACCTACTGAGTTGTCCTTAAAATTTAGATTTAGTGAGGCCTCAAAGTAAATGGAAGAACAGCATCTGAAGTGAAATATATTGTACAGCTCTTTAGGAAAACTATGAAATAGCATTTCTCACTGCATACAACTAAAGAAAAAAGCCTGACCATCCAAGTCCTGCAGGGGAGTGGAACTCTCTGAGGTTACTTTCGGCACAGTCAGTGTGGTCATTTGAAATTGAATTGTGAAACCAACCAAAAATATCCTTTGCCACTCAAGTCAGTAGCAGCATGGGAGCTGCAGTGCTGGCTTAGGTGAGATTCCAGGAGGGTTGTCTCGTTTTTAGCAATGGAAGATGCATCACAAAAAGACACAGGATCATAGAAAGGTTTGGATGGGAAGGGACTTTCAGAGGCCATCAAGTCCAAACTCACTGCAGTCAGCAAGGACATTTGCAACTAGAGCAGGCTGAAGAGCCCCAAACAGCCTGACCTGGAACGCTTCCAGGGATGGGACTTCTACACCTCTCTGGGCAACTTGACTCTCATGACTCTCCCATTGAGGAATATTTGCTCAAGCACAAGTGCATGCCTAGTGGAAAGCTCTTTTCTAAGCCAGAATCAAAGAATTATTGAGGCTGGAACAGACCCTCTGAGATCATCCAGTCCAGCCTGTGACCTAAGAGCACTACAGCAACCAAACCATGGCACTGAGTGCCACATCCAATCTGTCCTTACCCACCTCCAGGGACAGTGAATCCACCACCTCCCTGGACAGTCCATTCCAGTCTCTAATTCCCCTTTCCATCAGGCAGTGCTTCCTAACATCCAACCTGAACCTCCCCTGGTGCAGCTTCAGGTCATGCCCTTTCTTGTCACAAGTTACCTGGGTCTAGCTAAGGACAGACTTGTGTCCAAGGAGTGTAGTGTGCAATTTACAACAGTTAGTAGAGCTCAGAAAATTATTCCATTTTCATCCCCCAAAGTTGTTTGAAATCTAATGTTAAGCATACCCTGATGCTCCACACCTGCAGTGAGGTATCCTGAGCTCTCTGAGAGATCAGAGCTCTGGAAAGCTTCTGCTAGAGGCTAAGAATAAAAAAATAGATCTAAGTAAGGAACCACCTGTTCCATTAGTGAATTCCTATTTGTGAAGAGGCCTGATGAATGGGAAGTGCTTCCTATTGGCAGCAAAGGCTCCAGAATAATCATCTTGGAGGTTTTTCTGAAGGCCACATTGATTTAATCTTTTACAGCTAAATAGGACAAAGCAGAGGAGATAGTTTTGTCCACCGCAGCCCTGTGCTGGGGTGGAATTCAGCCACACATGGAGAGTTAGGATGAAACTAAACCAAGGAAACCTTACTTGGAGGTGCTAAAGGAAATCAAGGTAGAGGCACAGTGATTGTGCAGGGGTCCTTTGGAATTCACAAAGACTGCAGGGAAAGAGCTAAGCACAAGTCACTGAACTTTGTCTTTCTTCATCTGCTTTAATTGATCAGGGGCATATGAGAAAGTCAGGGATACTTCACACTAGATCAGGTTGCCCAGAGATACATCCAGCCTGGCCTTGGAAACATCCAGAGATCAGGCTTCCACCACATCCCTGGGCAAGCTGTGCTAGTGTCTCACCACCCTCATGGTGAAGAACTTTTTTCTAATGTCTAATCTAAATCTCCCCTCCTTGAATCCATTCCCCCCAGTCCTATCACTACCCAACACCCGAAAAAGTCCCTCCTCAGCTTTCCTGTAGGCCCCTTCAAGTAGTGGAAGGCCGCCATAAGGTTTCCTCAGTGTATAGGGTTTGTTGATGTCTTTACTCTGAAACAAAGCCTATTTGGGAAGAAGGCTGAGTCACAGAGTCATGGAATGGTAGGGGTTGGAAAGGACCTCTGAAGGTCATTCAGCACAATTCCTCTTGCCAAGGCAGGTTGTCCCAATGCAATGTCGGGAGGGTTTTTCGGGCAATCCCAAGAGTGAGATTAAGACACAAACAAGGTCAAATGCTGTATAACCTATTAAACTTTATTTGCTACCACAACCGAGAAGAGCGATAGGACAGAGGGAAAAAGAGAGAAGGAAGTTAGAATCCCTAAAGCAAGAGACTCGTAGAAAATGCAGCTAATTACCACCACCACAGAGGGACAAAAATCCCCGTTCCAGGCTCCTTTGAAATTGCCAGATGTTTCCTTCCCCGTTGAAGTCTCCAGATATTTTCTTTGTTGATTTTCTTCTTCGTTGATTTTCTTCTTCCTTCTGAGGAATATACAGTTCATTTTTTATAGTCCCTGTAGATCAGTTGCTCATTTTCTCAAATATGATTGGTTATATTGCTAAACGTCAGTGCCGCCTTCTGTGGTTAGCCTTGTGGTTTTTCATCCTGCTCAATGTCCTCTTTTTAGTCTTTCACTATCATGTAGACACCTTCTAGTTCCTTCTTTTGTGCTGTTCAAGGACACTTGGAGGACAAAGTCTCAATGTTTTGGGGTGCTCACTGCCACTAGGCTGTACCCACGATCTGCAAGAAATTCTTCCACAAGTCCCTTAAGCAATTCATGCCTGGTCTGCAATCTTTCGTAAGCCTTTCTTAATACAAGAGTTCGTTGGGGACTATCCATAAGATGTACTCCCCCACCGCAACAGGATGCTAAGGCCAGGAAGTGGTGGTCGCTAGGCAGCAATGCTGAGACAAAGAGTCCAAAGAGTACCTTACACAGGTTCAGCTGGAGAAGGTCACACAGGAACACGTATGGGTGAGTTTTGAATGTCTTCAGAGATGGAGACTCCACCACCTCTCTGGGCAGTCTGTTCCAGGGCTCTGTCACCCTTAAATTAACAAAGTTGCTCCTCATGTTTACATGGAACTTTCCATATTCAAGCTTGTGCTTATTACTCCTTGTCCTCTCACTGGACATCACTGAAAAAAAGCCTGGTGCCATCCTCCTGACACTCACTCACAGCATTGATGAAATTCCCTCTCAGTCTTCTCCAGACTAACAAACCCCAAGTCACTCAGTCCTTCCTCACACGGGACATGTTCCAGTCCCCTCAGCATCTTTGTAGCCCTTTGCTGTACCCTCTCCAGCAAATCCCAGTCCTTGAGCCAGGGAGCCCAGAGTCATGAACAAAAGTGAGTAGTTCCTCTTGGCTTTACACTGTCTTTTACAAATGACATCACCTTTGTGCCTTGATGCCTGAAGGAAGCATCATTCTCCTTTCATTCATTCTGAAAATGCCAAGGGTAGTAACTGACAACTGAGATGCCAGAGAAGTCTGTTCTGAATTAATCTAGTTAGAAGAGTGCATGTGAGACTGAGATATGGGTGTGTACATCTCTTTTCCTCTCAGCATCCTTTATAGCCTACAACCAAGAAGTTCCCACTAAATATTTCCATCATCTTTTTTTAACTGGGACTTCGCTCCACCTAATAAATGACTAAGCAAAGAAATATTCCACAGCTCAATAACTAAGAAGTAGTTTGGTTAAACTTAAAAGTAAAAATTAGGTAGAGCTACTGCTGATGCACATTTGTAGCATAGTAGTCATAAAATCAAATAATTACTGAATGGGTTGGGCTGGAAGGGATCTTTAAAGGTCATCTACCCCAATTCTCCTGTAGGCATCTATGACTAGAGCAGGTTGCTCAGAGTCCCAAACACCTTCACCTGGAATGGTTCCAGGAATGGGGAACATGGGCAACCTGGGCCAGGCTCTTGTCACCCTCAGTGTAACAAATTTCTTGCATATTTCTAGTCTGAATCTTCCTCTTCTACTTTAAAACTGTCACTCCTGGTTTTGTTTCAACAGGCCCTGTTAAAAAAGTTATCCCCAGGCACTGAGATCCAGTTGATCCAAGCACTGTGCAAAATCTATATGAAATTTTAAACCACATACCTTCTAAGCAGATCTTAAATTTCAAGTAATGAAGATGTCTGTATCATAATGTCTTCTACAAATGAGCTGATGACTTGACCAAGTTCACCTACTGGGTGTCTGGCAGCAAACTTTGATTTTTCCATGGCAAGTTTGGCTTCTTAAAGCACAAGATGGGTTATCTACAAGGAGTACAAGATCACAGGATCACAAGATGTTAGAGGTTGGAAAGGACCTCTACAGAGCTTCCAGTCCAACTCCCCTGCCAGAGTAGGACCAGAGAATCCAGTGCGTGTGGCACAGGAACACATCCAGACAGGGCTGGAAAGGCTCCAGACAAGGAGACTCCACAACCTCTCTGGGCAGCCTGTGCCACTGCTCTGGCACCCTTACACCAAACAAGTTCTTGCTCATGCTGAGCTGCAACTTCCTGTGCTGCAGTTTCCATCCCTTGCCCTTGTCCTGTGGCAGGGCACAAGTGAGCAGAGGCTGTCCCTGTCCCTTCCTTCCTGACCCCCAGCCCTCAGCTCCTGATAGACATTGCTCAGCTGCCCTCTCAACCTTCTCCTCTGCAGACTGAACAGCCCCAGGGCTCTCAGCCT